>JALIZF010001070.1:0-138390 GCA_029948255.1 Telmatactis stephensoni
AATTAAAAGCCATTTGTTATTTTTTACAGGGTAAATTCACAGGTTCTCCTACAGTACTAGTGACTCTTGACCATCAAAGAGAAGGACTAAAACACAATGCTGCAAGTGTTTGGGTGGAGGATAACAACTCGTCTTCGTTTCAAGTTTGCATCAGAGAATTACAGAACTTTGACGGCATACATGAAGACATTGATTTGGTATGGTATAAGCAATTTTGAAACATGTTAAGCTAGTACCAACACTTTAATGCTGGTAGAACTGAAACATCTTAGGTGTGATCTTAGGCTTACAAAAAAAATAAATTACAAATTCAGTCCCGCAGGAAAAATTCTTATAGAGTTGAACTTCTTTCATACGAACATAGTTTCCCTAATTTTGAGGAGTTCGATATATGGAGGTTTTATTTATGAGGAAATGCCTGGAACAGAAAGGAGTTCTTCTTATAGGGTACGGTGTTCGTATAAGGTGAGGTTTCACTGACCTGTGTTTGTATCAACTCGCAGGATTGGATGGCCTTCGAGGTTCTTCACCGTCCTCTCTTCTCCGAGCATGGAAGAGTCTTTTTCGCAAATGACAATGCTCTGCAAGAATCCAACAACTACGCATTTTGTAAGGTAAAATTTGCTTTTTCCAATGCTTACGTGTGATATGCATGATGAGAAGTGTGAATTTATCTGCAAACCGAGCCGAGCCAAAGAGTGAAGTCACCGAGCCGAACCAAAGAGTTGTTTATTAAATAATGGTGGAGAACTTCGTTAAGGGACATTTTCAATTTACACTACTGTTATCCCATCATGGAAAGGTTCCAAACTGCTGATTTAACTGCTGTTATATATTTAGAGGTTAACGCACTCAGCGAGTGAATTATCGGGATTTATCTTCACGAGTTTCACGGCAAAAACGCTCGCGTTTTCCCATCAGGAAAACCAGAGGAAAATTTGGGAAAACGTGTCATTATCTTGTAATTTTCACGAATTTTCCGAAAAGGAAAATTTGAGTTATCCGGAATTATCCCAAACGGATAATTTGGCAAAACGGTAGATTATCTTGCATTTTACCAATTCAGATAATTTAAGAAAACCTGAGTTATCCGAAAGTTATCTGTTCATGGATAATTCTGGTAAATTCCCGTTTTCTCGAGTTTTCTCACGTATGGATAATTTAAGAAAACCTGAATTATCTCGGGATTATCTGTTCATGGATAATTCTGTTAAATTCCCATTTTCTCGAGTTTTCCCACGTATGGATATTTTAAGAAAACCTGAATTTTCTTGGGATTATCTGTTCATGGATAATTCTGTCAAATTCCCATTTTCTCGAGTTTTCCCACGTATGGATAATTTAAGAAAACCTGAATTTTCTTGGGATTATCTGCTCGGGGTAATTTGGTAAAATTCGAGTTTTCCTGAATTTTCCTGTATTAGATAATTGTAGGTAAATCTCAGTTTATTCAGGGGGGCCACGTTACTTAAGTTTTACCCTACTATAGAGAGGATTTATTCTCCTCTATAAAACAGCAAATAAATTGTACTCAATTTATACCAAAAAACATTTTATTGACAGAAAACAATAAATATTTCAATACATATACAAACTAATGAGAAGTTAAAGAGCCATTTTGCATAACTCGACCAAACACTTTTGTACGGACGTCGACCTTTCGCTTAGTACACGAAACACCTTCGTTCCTGATAAGAAAAATAAATAAAAACAAACCATAAGTCAAACAAACCATAAAAACCAAAATCAAACCATGAGCCAATCAATATAAATTATCTGCAGTATACAGAAGATTTCCGCGTTGAGGCAGTCTTTTTTTCGCATGAATTTTGACGGCAAGACTTGCCGACAACTGAGCAAAGCCTGCACTCACACAAGCACGAAAATATGAATTTGATTTACTTTTTACCTTAATCACCAAAGCGAAGGGATGATAATCATGTAGCTGACACTGAAATAAAAGAATCGAGTATGTTTAAAGGTTGTCAAAGCGATTTTCAAGCGTATAAAGCACGTTAAAAGCAAACTGCAAAAAAGGCGCGAAAAACGTCCACATCCATTTACCTTCAAGTTCACGACTTTTCTCATGTTTTCTGTTGTTTACCATTCCCTTGTGGTAGCAAGTTCTTATTTAGATGAAGCTGTAAAAGAAGTGGGTAAGTTTAAATGTTGTAGAAGCGATTTTTAAAATCAAAAAGCGCTAAAAAGCAAATTTCAAAAAGAGCGGGAAAACTACAGGTAGACTTACCTCCAAGGTCGAGTTTGAATATTGAGCTCGTCGAATGTGCTTTAGAGTTGTGTTTTCCAATTAAAAAACGGCTGTAAAGTTGAAAAAAATATTTCCTTTCTCGGATAATACTAAACTCAATGGAAATAAAAAAGACCTAAAACTTGAACCCCGCACTACTGCCGAATCCTCCACTGAAATGTTTTTAGCAAAGCAGCACACGAGGTCCTCAATAAACGAAATGCTATGATTGGTTAAAATTATCGCGTGACGAAGAACGATATTAAAAGAAATATGATTGGAGGACAAAACAATAGTCGAACTTGGCGCGAATTGTCGGTTTCGCGGGAAACGAACAACAACTGCAAGCAATCGACACGGTCATGGATTTTCTTTATAAAATGAAAGATATCAAGATCTCAGTTTCGTCAAAACGATCTTCACATAACATAGCCATACTGTTCTTTCGAAGTCCATCATTGCCTTAATTTTCAGTGAGCTAAAAAGTCTAAAAAGGTAAGCACTTTTGAAATCACCCAGATGTGGAATCAGATGAATCTCGAACGTGTTTGAATTTTCCTCTCGTTCCCTCATAAGATATTTATCTATCAAACATTTTCCTTCCTTTTTCACACATACAGCCTCATCCAAACAAACTATAATGAGGGTCAAATCTGAAAGGTTTGGTGATCTGTCAGCTCATCATGCCATGATCGATTGCAATCCGCATGAGCTACTACAAGCCGAAAAGAAAATGATGCTGTTGAAAGGTATTGAAAAGCAGACGACAGTTTTCTTGTTTTGTTATTGTATTAATCTTATTGTAAGTATTGCTGGCACTTTATTTTTCAATATATTTTCATTGCATGATCACTAAATGAATCAAGGTGAGTACTCAGTTTTTAAAAGTCGCATGCTCCTATACTTTTTAAGGGTCAAATTAAATAATAAAATTCCCAAAATAGACATATTATTTTAAGATTCTTCTAGTGCTTTTTTGAATTAGTGTCTTTTTGAAAAAACAATTGTTGCTACCCCCACCAGGATAAAACTTTTGAAATTTTCAATGATTGAGTATCCCTTCCTCTTATTTATAGAAGCCCCCCCCCCTTTCCCTCCCCCTTGGATAAAAGCACAGATTCTGAACAATACCATCTTTATACTGATAGGATTTTCTGCTACTTAATGAATAATGACTTTTCAGATCTGCAAGGCTATAATAAGGCTATGATAATCTGACCTGTGTGGGTTAATTCATATCATATTTTAAACCATATTTACAATGCTTGAAACCAGAGTTTGAAATTAAATAGCTCCATCACATCATTTTCTGCAGGACTAAATAGATCAAGCAAGAAATTGGAAAAAGAATATAACATGTACAAGAATTTACAAGATCCCAAGGTATATGATAAAATATAATCTTTTCTCAGCAGCATACTAATATTATGTAACCACAGAGGTAATCTTCATCTGCTTGCACACACACATGCCTAACACCTCTACATTAATTATTTTTCATATCACACTGATCAACTCATGTTAAGTTTTGATGAGGGAGGAAAAACTGGAGAAGAAAAATAAACCAATCAATATGTAAGTGTGGGATGGTCAGTGCATGCTCTCAGGGCTTGGCCAACTCAATACCACTCAACCATGCCAATCAAATATATTTCATATTTTTAAACACTAAAAATTTACATCAAAAAGTCTGAGCAATTAATTTTATTTTATTGCCACCATTTTGAGAGCCATTTAAAAACCAATTACAATTAATAAAACATAGATCAAATGTCTTGAATACTGATCAGTTTACAGAAATCTACTATTATTTTGGCTTTAATGCATTTTTGCTATGTGGCCTTTAATCATTACCTGATTGAATTAAGTGTAATATGTCAATAAATATGAACCTCCATTGTAACTTAAGGTAAATGTAACTGGTACTGAGTTTTTACTTGTACTGCACTTATTCAATCATGGAGGCTGGGATGTTTTTCTTGGATATAAATGCCTGCATGACACCCTTTCTTAGTGTGAATTTTAATATTTTCAATATTTTTGATTGGGGATTTGCAATCCCTCACAATGTAAAAATTGTGCCTTTTTTGTGGTGGATATAATTTACAGATTCTGGCAGTCCCCAATGCACCCCTCTACCTTACAGAATTTAATTGCAAGCCTGAACAATATTTTGTGTAGTGCAGCAGTGATTTTTTTTTCTGTGAAGACTCACTTTTAACATTCATTGAAATATCACTAAGCAACGCCAACCCTCTACCTATTCAGTTGTGAATATAATATTTGTTTCTAATAAAAAGTGTTAAAAAATCACTAGTCTAAGCAATTAATGTCATATTTTCAGTGAGTTTCAATGGCTTAAGACCTTTTCGTTTGGGTTCCCTGTTTGTAAACGTCACGTGACCCCCACCTTTGAAAAATCCTGGATCCGTGCTTGTCATGAGCTAGTTAAGAGGAACCTTTGTGAAATGGCTAATATTCATAAATAAACTTAAGATATTTAAAATTAAATCCCCAAATACTGTGCCATGCCTCTCTTTTTTGATTAAAAAAAAAAAAAAAAACAGACTCATTTTGTGACCCTGTAATCATAAATACAAAAGAATGTCAATATTGAGTAAATTGTACCTATTGGAAATTTTAAAAGCTTGTGGCATTTAAATTATAAGTTGCATCAATGGTTGGCCAAGCAGTGAGAGCAGAGCTGGCCTTTGATTGATTGACTGGCTGGCTGACTGACTGACTGACTGGCTGATTGACTGACTGACTGACTGATTGATTGATTGATTGATTGATTAAGTAACTCACTCACTGGGTTCATTGATCAGTAATTAACTGATTGACTGATTGGTTGATTGATTGATTGATTGATTGATTGATTGATTGAGTAACTCACTGTCTGACTGATTGATTGATTGAGTTATTGATTGGTTGATTGATTGACTGATTGAGTAATTAACTGATTGACTTATTGATTGATTGACTGATTGATTGACTGACTGATTGATCAATTGACTGACTGACTGATTGATTGATTGATTGATTGTGTAACTCACTGTCTGACTGATTGATTGATTGATTGAGTTATTGATTGGTTGATTGATTGACTGATTGAGTAATTAACTGATTGACTTATTGATTGATTGACTGATTGATTGACTGACTGATTGATCAATTGACTGATTGATTGATTGATTGATTGATTGATTGATTGATTGATTGATTGATTGATTGATTGATTGATTGATTGATTGATTCAAAATCTCAATCCTTCATATCATTCAATTTTAGATAGGACCCTAACAAATGAACACTAATGTGGGGTGGAGTGTTTTAATTTGACTGTACTTACAGCTCAAGTGCTCAACTATATATGTCAACAGTTATTTAACCATTAATTGGTTAGCTTAGTTATTAATATATTATTTTATTGTATCAACTATACATGACAGTGTGTTTCATTTCATTTTCTGGATTTTCTAGAATATGATCAATTCCAATTTCAACCTTCTCCAGTGATTAATTATAAGATTGAATATTATAATAAGATTTCCAGCTTAAAGGGAACTGTGATCCTCATCCAAAACTTTAGAATTTCTAAAAAAAATTATTAATACACATCCTCAAAGCTAATTTCATGTTTGCATTCATTATTAATTAAGCCAATGATTGCTCCAATAATTGATCATGATATATCATTTCATTAATCTATAAATTTGTTGCTAATTAATGCATTAATCTTTTTTTTTTCAGAACATTTAATATCTGTAAATGTCCTTCAAAGAGTTTCACTGCCATTTTGTCACAGTTTGACAAAGCTGTCTATTTTTGAATTGAAATTTTATCACCAGCATTGTCAGGAATGTCAAAGTGTCTAACCTCCTGTCTGATCGTGATTGCAACTGTTTTGTTCTTGATTAACAGTCCCAGCCTACTTTTTCTTGCAGATTTAGTAAAGATGATTTCTAAAAACATCAGCTAAAACAGCAGGAAAAAAGAGAAAAATATTATGGCTACTCACTAGCTTGAAAATTGAATCAAGCAATATTAATTCTTTGACTTCAAGGTTGCACTGGGTAGATGAATGCCAGCTGTAATGCTTGTTTGGGGAGGGGGGAGGGTGTGGAGGGTGGTGATGGTAGTGATTGTATATGGTGGTGATGGTGTGTGTATGTGTGTTGGGGGGGGGGGGTTGGGGGGGGGGTTGGATGGGTGTCTATGGTATACCTTAGCTTGCATTGCAGTATAGCGAATTGATCATGGTTCAATCATGGTATACAAATAATGCATGAATGCATGAAAAACATTTTGGCAGAAGGAATCCTTTGGCCATGTTTGATGTGTCATTAATTATATGTATAGTTAAATTTCATCCCAGAGGGTGGGAACTCCCATATATTTGCTATACAGGTATGTGCTGCCAAACAGGGTATGGTTTTTAGAGATTTAATTTACTCTGGAACATGGTATATAATTAACATAGCTCTTTCTCTTTGGAACTGCATATCTTTTTTTTACAAAGTTGTGTCTGGATGTTGCAATATTGTTGTCCTAGCTGTAATTAAGGTACCAAAAGAAATCAGTTGGAAAATCAGATGGACTCTGAATGCTTCATAAAACTGATAACATAAAGGATTACATGTCAAAGTTATAAACACTTCACTGGGATGGGGTACAATCTTTGTGGTATAATAACTGGAACAGAGTAGCGTTTTATGCTTTTTTACCCTGGAACAGGATCAGGGTTCGAAGGGCTCAGCAGTAGGCCCCCACCCTGCAAAACTGGAAGGAGTACCCCCAGGACTTCGATTTGCCTTAATTCATTTTTTATCACTTCATATCACTGATACAACTGATCAGTGTCACCTATTAGGCATAGGAAAGAATTTTTATTTGTTTAGGTCTGGGGTAGGGTACGTATCCTTTCTTGACATTTTGTCTGGGATAGGGTATGGTTTTTGTCTGGGATAGGGTTACATGCAATTTGGTCGTTTTAGTCTGGGATAGGGGTAGGTTTTGGTCAGTTTTAGTCTGGAATAAGCTACACTTTCTGTCAACACAGAAACAATGCAAATTCCATTCAAAAGTTAGTAAATATTGATTTCAATCATAGAATAATGGAGAATGGGATAGGGTATACATGTTGGAGTTTAGTCTGGGATAGGGTGTACAATTCTTAGGTTTAGTCTGGGGGTATAGGGTATGAAAAATCAACATTTTAGGTCTGGGATAGGGTCAGGGTTTTGAAGTCCTGGTGGCACACCCTTACCCAAGTTGGGGTGGTAGTACCCCCCCCCCCCCCCGCCCCTCCCCGGGTATGAAGAACCCTAGCTTAAGCCCTAGCCCTATAGCTAGCTAGTGTGATCATGCTATAATGAAGGCTTACTTTATATGCTACTATCTGAATTTTTCCTCATAAAAGGTGTCTGAGGGCTATTTCAGGATATATATCCACAAAATGATTGTGACACCAAATTAAAACGTTTAAAATTTAGCACTTTAGAAGTCGTGCAAAAACTCATCAATGCTAATTAAGTTTTGATTGCCTAACCTGGCCACTTTGTTTCCATCATATTGGGATGTCATCGTTACATTTACAGTCATGTGGTACTCTGTGCGAACGACTGACCGGTACGTACATGATCTAGCTAGTAACACCTGACATATGACAACAAGTCACCTTTTATTTATATGACCTTTATATATATATAAAGACATAATAGTAGGATTCTTATGAGAATTTTTAGAATTTTTTAAAATAGTTACTGGATGCATGCAGGAGGAGGAGGAGGATTCTTATTATAATCATCATCATGATCATTAATTATCATTATTATTTATAGATTGTCAAAGTTCAGCTCAGATTATATTGTTTTTTTATTCATTTTTTTCATTAATTGGTTTAGAAGCATGCAGGCATTTCATATCAAAATGCCATAGATAAAAGAATTCGAACAAAGCTGCCGAAACTTGACAATAGCTATCCTATATTAATATGGTGTACCGTCGTACCGTTCGGGCCTTGTGTCGTCATTCAATCGTACCAGCAGACCGATGTTACAGCAGCATCCACACATTACTAATCTGAGGATTCAGTTCGTGTCTTGCTTGAGTACCTTCGCGTTCTGTTCGAGTACTTTTGTTGACGCAACCATGTGCACCAGAACACCAACGTACGATTAGAGTGTATATATAAAGTACTTTATATACTGGCTCGGTACATCAATCATGATCAGTCGAGGCTAAATGTTATATACAAAAGCAATTTAACTGAAGATTTTCTCGAAATCGACTAACGCATTTCTCTGTTATTTCACAGTAAAAAGAAGTTTGCATTGGTACGGCATCAGGTCACAACAAGTGGTCAACAAGTCACCTTAGACAGAATTCTTCTGAGGATTCTTTAAGCTGTTATCGTCGTCGTCGTCGTCATCATATATCATCATGAGCATCATCACCATTACCATTATTATTAAATCGAAATTTTAGGTCTGGGATAGGGTCAGGGTTTTGAGGTCCTGGTGGCACACCCTTACCCAAGTTGGGGTGGTAGTACCCCCCCCTCCCCTCCCGGGGTATGAAGCACCATAGCTAGCCCTAGCCCTAGCTAGTGTGATCATGCTAAATGAAGGCTTAACTTTATATGGTATTATCTGAATTTTTCCTCATAAAAGGTACCTGAGGGCTCTTTCAGGATCCACAAAATGATTGTGACACCATAAACCTAAAATTAAAACGTTTAAAATTTAGCACTTTGGAAGTCGTGCAAAAACTCATCAATGCTAATTAAGTTTTGATTGCCTAACCTGGCCACTTTGTTTCCATCATATTGGGATGTCATCGTTACATTTACAGTCATGTGGTACTCTGTGCGCGCGAACGACTGACCGGTACGTACATGATCTAGCTAGTAACACCTGACATATGACAACAAGTCACCTTTTATTTATATGACCTTTATATATATATAAAGACATAATAGTAGGATTATCATTATTATTAATAGATTGTCAAAATTCAGCTCAGACTATATAATTTCTTATTCAGTTTTTTCATTAATTGGTTTAGAAGCCTGCAGGCATTTCATATCAAAATGCCATGGATAAAAGAATTTGAACAAAGCTGCCGAAACTTGACAATAGCTATCATATATTAATATGGTGTACCGTCGTACCGTTCGGGCCTTGTGTCGTCATTCAATCGTACCAGCAGACCGATGTTACAGCAGCATCCACACATTACTAATCTGAGGATTCAGTTCGTGTCTTGCTTGAGTACCTTCGCGTTCTGTTCGAGTACTTTTGTTGATGCAACCATGTGCACCAGAACACCAACGTACGATTAGAGTGTATATATAAAGTACTTTATATACTGGCTCGGTACATCAATCATGATCAGTCGAGGCTAAATGTTATATACAAAAGCAATTTAACTGAAGATTTTCTCGAAATCGACTAACGCATTTCTCTGTTATTTCACAGTAAAAAGAAGTTTGCATTGGTACGGCATCTGGTCACAACAAGTGGTCAACAAGTCACCTTAGACAGGATTCTTCTGAGGATTCTTTAAGCTGTTATCGTCGTCGTCGTCGTCATCATTACTATCATCATGAGCATCATCACCATTACCATTATCATTTCTTTGTCAGCTTTTTCATGAATTGGTTTAGAGGCCAGGTATTACATATCAAAATGCGAGCAAAGTGTCATGGATAAAAGAATTCGAACAAAGCTGGTCATAATCAGTAAAGGTTAAATGTTGCATTTACAGCGCGCGCGGCGGGGTATGATATAAAGGCAATTTAACTTCAGATTTTCTCAAAACAAATTATTCATTATTTCGACCACAACCATTAAAAGCTGTTGACAAAATTTAAAGAAATTGTTTAGGCGACCGGTCTGAGAAGTCAGTTGATACACTTGCATGAATAAGAGGGATATATCGGATAAACCCAAGTGACACAAAAACTAAAAGAAATGTATTTTCAATAACTCTAGGTTGTCTGTTGTCACAAAGATACGTTGGGTGTTAATTCGAATATCCGCGCATACCGGACGGCCGATATATGTCGTTCTGATTCACTGTAATCACGTTATATTTTTGTAGGGTTATGAGGATTGCTCACCCAGTTTGCCTGCATTTTTTATTGGTACCTGTATTAGCTACGTATATACGCTACTACGGCCAGCTAGATTACGTTTAAAAGTGCATTCATGTTTATATATATATGCAGAATCCAGGCTGGTTTTACGCGACATGTTATGATCAACACATTTAGTCCCAAGGCTTTTATATTTTTTTGCATCAATTTGCTCCCCACTTGTTAACGCGCAATGGACGACCTTCAAAAATGGCGGCCTAGTACGAAACCAAAAAGGCATTGATACCAGAAAATAAGCAAGACGATACTTCTGTTGCTATCAAAGACGATGTGTTCCTCTTCCTTTTAGAATATCTATGTTCTATGTATATTATAGGATATACTTAGACTCATTTGATGCCATGATAATTTTGGAGGCCTTTCCGTTGCCTCGTTCTCGTGAACAATGAACCCGCCATTTTTGAAAGTCGTCTATGACGCAGAAAATGTTTTCAGGAGTATTATTCCGTGATTTTAAGGCCTTTGATACACATAGCCTGAAGGTATTCAAGTGTTAAAGAAATGTGATGGTAAAATTCCTCTGGCCACGCTCGATTGTGCGAAATTGATGATACTGGTGAATGTAGAAGGTCGAAAAGCAGGGTTTTTTTTTATTTCGTTGGCTGATATACAGTCATTTTAGAACTGAAACGTCGCTGACGTGGTTTCAAGCCTTACGCTACTCGACTGAAAGGAATGATAATAATATAATATTTGCTCTGAATTATTGCATCGCCGAGGATTGAGGGCTTAAGCCGTCCACATTCGCGACCATTGAGATCCAGTTTATAGGTTGATCTGCGAGGTTGTGTGGTAGCAATTCTTTTGACCATATATACACACACGTTTTTGAACCGCTTTATCTTATCTTGTGGGTGTCGGGAGGAGGGGTAGTAAAGTTGATGTGAAATTTTATCCATTTTGTCACAGCTAGTTACGCCTCGTGCTCCTAAGCTTTTTGTCTCTTGCTTTTCATTTTCCATCGTGCTGGTTTCACAGTACAGAGACGGATGCGCATTTTGTTGCTTAAATAGAAAACCGTGAATAGTGGAATCACCTCTTGCTCTTCATTTTCCATCGTGCTGGTTTCACAGTACAGAGACGGATGCGCATTTTGTTGCTTAAATAGAAAACCGTGAATAGTGGAATCACCTTTAGGCTGAGAACCATTTTGAAATAGGTGTATATCACTTCTCAGAAACATGGGCGCTCATTTTATATTCCTTAAATGAAAAGCGTACAATGTTGAGTAGTTTTCATAAAGTCCTTGATGGTTTGCTTATCAATCATGATTTATATAAAATACCAACTGAGAAACATAAAGTGCACGCGTAAATTTAAATTTAAAGATTAAATTTAAAGATATTGAAAGGTCTTTTCGGAATGGGCGTGACCCTGACTGGATTAACAGGAAGTGATATCACAGGAAAAAAAATCAAAAGAACACTAAAAATAGTACACGATGGACTCCTTTTTGTTTTTCATACACTAACTGAAATAATCAGGACATGCTGCAGTTCTTGCTTTCGATTTTAACGCACTAAAAGATACCAAATCGTGGACTTTTACGTCTGAGACATTCATATCGGGTATGTCCCAAGACGAACAGACCCATGACATTGCTTTTCTTTACCAGATAAAAATAAATTTCGGAAAAAATAATTTTTTTAACATGATAAAACTACTAAATAACATTCCAATTAAGGATGATTTTTTCAAACTAGTGTTTTACGGTGATTATCGGATAATGGGAAAACTACTGGATAACGTTGATTTTCCTAAACAGATAATTCGGGATAATTACAGGATAATTACAGGATAATTTTAGTTTTCCTGCATCGGGAAAACTCGGGAAAATTCCACATTTACCTCTAGTTATCCAATTTAGGATACTTTTGGAAAACTAGCGTTTTACGGTGATTATCGGACAATGGGAAAACTACCAGATAACGTTGATTTTCCTAAACGGATAATTCGGGATAATTACAGGATAATTTTAGTTTTCCTGCTTCGGGAAAACTCGGGAAAATTCCACATTTACCTCTAGTTTTCCAATTCAGGATAATTTTGGCAAACTAGCGTTTTACGATGATTATCGGTTAATGGGAAAACTACCAGATAACGTTGATTTTCCTAAACGGATAATTCGGGATAATTACAGGATAATTCTAGTTTTCCTGCTTCGGGAAAACTCAGGAAAATTCCACATTTACCTCTAGTTTTCCAATTCAGGATAAGTTTGGCAAACTAGCGTTTTACGGTAATTATCGGAGAATGGGAAAACTACCAGATAACGTTGATTTTCCTAAACAGATAACTCGGGATAATTACAGGATAATTCTAGTTTTCCTGCATCGGGAAAATTCGGGAAAATGCAAGCTTGATACTTTACAGGATAATGCAGGAAAATCCCAGGAAAATTACAAGATAATTTCCTGTTTAGGAAAACGCAGGATAATTCAGGAAAATTCCGAATTTTCCGATAGTTTTCTAAATCGGGAAAATCCAGGAAAACGCGAGCGTTTTTGCCGTGTTTGCTAACAACGCCTCGTGCAGTATTTAAAATTTCTCGTTCATTGTTAGCAAACTCGTGAAGATAAATCCCGATAATTCACTCGCTGAGTGCGTTAACCTTTTTATTATTCAATTTGAATACACTGCAGAAGCAGGCTAAAACTGTCAGTCGACATCTAAGATCACTAGAAATATAAAGCTTAACTCAAGTCACTCAAAATAGTAAGACTTATTCAAAATTTATTTAATAGCATTTGGTAATTTTCACAATACAAAATAAACCTTTCAGAAGAAAACTAGGAGAAAAGTACCGTGATACAAGAACTTTAGATTAAAGATAATAAACGAGTTCTCAGAATCCATGTTTACAACTTGCTCGGTAAAATTGAAATCGTCCATAAGTCTTATAAACAAAGAACTCAGACTTTTTTGGATCGTTAAAAGTGATTCAGCCTAAAACTCGGTAAGTGAAAGGTCTAGAAAATTATCGCTGGAGTTTTGGATATAGGTTTAAACTGGCGACTTACGGTTGAAACGCTGCTAAGCCTTAGTGCATAAAGCCGGGAAGAAGTAGTTTTCGTTTGTCGACAGCCGAAGGCTGAAGTACTCGTTTGGCGTTTTCTTCGATTCCTGATAAAATTTCTTTACCCCATCTGAGAGAAGTTGCGGGGAAAGGATTTCCAGACTTTCTGTTGGATATTTTTTGGATAGCCAGTCTAAAAAACAAAAATTATAATGATGAATTTACAAAGCCGGCGAATAGTGTTTTGACAAAAACAACACGCCAAAGACCTGAAAACTGAATACGGTTTGAATGAAAGTTAGAACTTCGTTGGCTTACCGTTAAAAACAGAGACAGACTTGTGGCGACAGACTTTCTAAACTTTCTATGAGATAGGTTTTGGATAACCAGTCTAAAAAACAGTAAGTATTAAGATGAATTTGGAAAGCCGGCGAACTCTGTTTGAAGCCGTTGAAATATGTTGATCTCAGTAAGCTCCAAAAACTTCAATGAAATTGAGTTTACCTTCAAAACAGGCACGCTAAGCAGTTTTAAGTATGCTCGTTGATCTTCTCTTTTTCGAAAAATCCTCAAATTTACCACCAAGGAACATTTTTTCTTTCCAACTATGCGTTATTGCCTATGATTTTATATTCTATTATTACGTCGGTATTATTACGTCGTGACGCCGTTGTCACGTCATAACCACACGTCATGTGATACAAACTGACCAATCAGAAAATCAGAATTTGTACAGTGTATGAAAATTGAATAATGATGTTGAATAACGTACAATGTTGATATGTTTAAGAACGTAAACATGACAAGAAACTACACAAGCCGTCCATTAGTCATGATAACAGCTACACACAAGACTGGCAGTGGGCGAAATAACCCAAAATGTAACGGGATTTCTGCATGGATCGAGGTATGAGTACATCTACGTACTTTCTATGGATCTCTACTAATAATGGGCCTACTAATAATGGGCCACCAGGCCACGTTCGTTATGTCACCATTCTAGCACGATAGCGAGGCTTTCTGGAATAAAATACCGAATACCACCAAGGGGACTGATACCATGGTATAAATTCTATAGTAAGGCTGTTTGGTGGTATAAACTAGCTAAATTCTGAAAATTTGCAATAAACGTTAATTATGGTACATTTGGTTTATTCGTAGCACTAAATGTATTTGGCAATCATGTTTTTGTAACTACATAAAGTACCATCCAATCAAAGCCTCGCAGTCAAGCTAGAATTTTAAGAAATATTATATTAATATGGCCTATTCTAATAGCATTTGTCTGTCAATAGGACATCGCTTCTAATGAATTCCGTGCTTGTATCAAAGAGCTGTACTCAGATCGTTATGACCCAGTGACACTTCAGTACATGGTTGTATCAGGTATGACAACAACTATACAAAGTTAGGTTAGTTACAAGTAGTTAGATATGAGGGGAGGTAAGGTAAGTGGTAGGTAGGTAGGTAGGTAGGTAGGTAGGTAGGTAGGTAGGTAGGTAGGTAGGTAGCTACAATCCTTGCCAAAATTAGTTGGCACGATGTGCATTCAACGGATATTTCTACAATTGTACACTTTGTGACCGTGCCATTGGACTCCCCTCCCCCCTGTACAATGTTGCTGCTAGATAAAAGGTATTTCGAACTGATTGTCGAGTCGTAGGTGTCGGGATTTTCACAGCAACATTGTAAAGGGGGCACGGGGGGAGCCAATCTCATCACCATCTACTTTTCGCACGCATCACGACGATATCGTGCCAACAATACTGGCAATGATTGTAGGTAAGTGGTAGGTAGCTAGGTAGGTAAAAAGGTAGGTAGCTAGGTAGGTAGGTATAGGTAGGTATAGGTAGGTAGGTAGGTAGGTAGGTAGGTAGGTAGGTAGGTAGGTAGGTAGGTAGGTAGGTAGGTATAGGTAGGTAGCTAGCTAGCTAGCTAGCTAGGTAGCTAGGTAGCTAGGTAGGTAGCTAGGTAGGTAGGTATAGGTAGGTAGGTGATCTGTTTTCATTTGGTAACCAATACTGTGTTTGGTGTTGTAGACATCTGTGGTGAAGGTTGGACGTACTTCAACGGGTTCTGTTACATGACAAGTTCATCGTGTCTGTCATGGCAAGCAGCTCAGTCCAAATGTCTTGATGTCAACTCTAATCTAACCAGTATTACAAGTCAAGAAGAAAATACATACGTACAACATCGGCATGGTGGTGACACTGGATGGATTGGTTTGCAGGATATTGACAATGAAGGCAACTTTACTTGGATTGATGGAACTGCTGTCAACTTTACTTACTGGGCAAGAAATCAACCCAATGGTTACCCTGGTGACCAGGATTGCGTACACACTCTGGGATTACGTCATGACTATCACTGGAATGACGTCACGTGTGGATCTTGTCACACATACACATGCAAGCGAGGTACAGCAAAGGTTGTCTTACAAAATTCACACTTTTAAAAATTCATATTTTTACGAGTTTTGAATTTATTTCCTTAAAACTTCACTGTATTGTTAACTTTAACTTTCCAGGTAATTATTTTTCTGTTTTACTAGTCTAAAAATTTCTGATAAAAGCTCATTAGACACATCGAAAAACATACTTGACTCATACATGTAACATGGCTATCATTCCTTTAATTTTATGATCATCTTCAAGGGAATGAATCAAGTTTTTGCCCATCCGTTCATTCTCCGAGACTACTATTATTGATAATTTGACAGCTCTGAATAGGCCATATGCACTAACAGGTCCTATCTTCCCTAAATCAAGAAGTAACGTCAAAATGAACTCCAAAAATAGAAAGAGCACTCCGATAATAGTAAAAGTGCAAAGTTTCAGTTTATAAGATAAATAAGAGAAAAAACGACAGTAAATTTAAGATTGGATATTTTTCTTAGGATTCGTTCAAAAACCTCGTTGGATGGCATCTCCTGTAGTCAACCGGTCAGTCTTTATTTATAGACGGAAGCCAATTTAGCTTTCGCTATCCATGCCATTGGGCCGTCTTTCATCTCACACTCACTACCTCTACACTTGAATATTTTTCATACAATGCTCAACTCACATGTTGATTTTTGCTGAGGGAGGAAAAACCGGAGAACCCGGAGAAAAAACCCTCGTGGCAAGGGAGAGAACAACACATCTAACAAACCTTACTCACATGTGGCATCCGCAGGGCTCGAACCAGTGACCCGACCGTTGGACCACAGCGGTGAGAGGCGAGTGGCTTAACCACTACGCCACCCATGCCACCCATTACACCTTATGAGCTGAAACTTGGTACTTGTACTAATATCGAGGTGCGCATTCTATTTTTGGCATTCATTTTGAGGGTGCTGCTTGGTATAGGGGAGATAGGGTCACGTTACCTGTTAATTAGTGCACTGATATGGCCTATTGAAAGTAATTTTATCTACATTTTTTCATTACTCGTGCCCAGGCCTTTAGGCCGGCACGAGTCAAGGCTTACCTTTTCGTCAATCTATCTACGTCGCAAATTGATAAAATACCCAGAAGCCTTTAAGGACCACTATCACGAAAACGAGGCTACGCGCGAAAGGTCAAAACATTCCAAGATATGATTCGCGATTTTGAAAAACACGGCTAAAATGTTGAGGTTTATTCTGTTCGATTTTCTCCTTGGAGCGCTGAATGATAACAGCAATGACCTACACTGTAAAGTAATGTGATGGAAGTTCCAGTAAAGAAGGATATAAGGCTCAATCAAGGTAAAATCCAAGCCTCTTGACTTCGTTAAATTTAATCTGATGGCACTTGTTGAAAATGTCGACGATGCCGACGAGATTGAAAACACTATTCAGCACCGAATTCAAACTAGCATGCATGTATTACTTTTCCCCTCGATATCCCTTTTTTATGTGGATGACTTCTGGACTTTTTATGAATGAATAAGCTTGACTTTCGACTCTGATTTCTGTGTGCTTTCACTGTTTAATTTATTTATCATAGGGATGACTTTTATATGACTGGCATTTTTGATGTTGACGAAACCTTAAATGGCGGTTTGTTTTCTGCCTTGTTTTGAGTGCTTTTCTAAAGATCATCTGGTTTTCCCTCCTCAAAAAAAAACAACAAACAAACCGAAAAAAACAAACCAGTGAGCTGACATTTGTATGCATAGAATATTAGAATATTCTCCCCCAATTAGTGCTTAGCTTTTAGGTAATATAGAGTGGTTTTCCTTCTCCCGCAAAAGAAAAGGCTAACTAATAATTCAGTAGTAATAGACTGTAGACCCATTGTTTTCTTTTGTTCTTTAACGACTAATACACACTAAAGTAGTCATTTGCCTATGTATACGGTTGCCTCTCCAGTAGCCCGAGTGAATGCAATATTGGCATCTAGGTAATGTAAGGCCACGGGTGGATAAGCTCATTTTCTGTGGTCTTCGAACAATGGAGAAATGATAAGACTTTCAGAAACTAAAGCACATCAATTAAAAACTTCACAAACTCCCTTTCCTCAGAGATCTGCAACATCTAATGATATGACTGGTGCATTTTAAAGGTGAAGATCTGTAATGAATTGCGTCCTACGCAAGGCTCAGTTCCAGCTGGGCACGAGTAAACGCACCATTGTGCGTCTAGTTTGTTTTGTTTTGTTTTGTTTGTTTTTTTTCATTTGAAATTTGTTGTGATTTCTAGATAGAAACGAATGTTCTTCAGGTGCCTACACTTGTCATGCTCAGGCCAGTTGCATCAACACAGCAGGTTCTTATAATTGTCAGTGTAAATCTGGTTACCAAGGTGATGGACGTACTTGTACAGGTATATTCAGAAATACAAGCGAGTTTTAGCTGGCTTAAGGTTTACGACCAATAATTTTGTCTTGCAGTTTATTTGAAAGACTGGAAATTGATTGCACGATTTTCAAGACTGTTTTACTAGTCTAAAAATTCCTGATAAAAGCTCATTAGACACATCGAAAAAAGTCTTGACTTCTACATGTAACATGGCTATCAATTTATTTTTAATTATCTTTCATGATCATTTTCAAGGGAATGAATCAAGTTTTTGCCCATCCCATCCGTTTGGTCAGGGTTCACATTGACTCATGCATAACTGCATGGTCTTTGTACTTGATCAAGTCCCAACCATCATCTAATGTATAAGTGTTCATTCCAAGACTGCCCATGGATGCCCCCGCTGATGTATAGGGCGGGGTACTAGTAATAACTATACTGTAGTATATACTGTATAAAACTTGTCTAAAATGTTAAACATAAATAATAATCCAATGTAGTAAAAACACAGAACTATTGGGAACTCAAATCCGTTTGCATAAATAACAAGCAATTGTTTATTCACAATCGTCATAGCTTTGGTATTATTTTTACACCAGGAATGTTTTAGTAACAGGAAAATCTGGAACAAAAAATGAGGGAAAAGCATTTGTCAATATTACAGTATGTTTTGGAAGTCCATTAATCTAATTTACCCCCAATCTCTATAATGAGTAAAAAAAACTATAACTCGATTTTGGTCGAACATCTTGGGCTTGTCGAGAACCAAAATAATCAATAGTCAGAGTAATATAAATAGCCTTTGATACTCTGAAGTGGGTTTAAAATCTTGTGATGACTGAATCCGATCGATAAGAAATATAACAGGTAGAGTGTAAGTTGAGCCCGAGAAAACACACTCGTTTGACTTCGCATTCCTGAGTGCACGTGCTCAAATTGCTTTTCGTTCTCCAAGTTTAATTAATTCAGCATGTCGATCATTTTTTCCCTTCAGATCAAAGCCAAATATAATTGTTTCAGGAAGAATAAACAAAAATTGGTCATAATATTTCAAAATCCATTTGGACTGAAGTGTTTTCAAGCGGCTTATACCAATTAAAATTGGAAAACGATTTATTTCGCAAATTGAAAAATGTCCAAATTTGCGAAATATTTCGCAAATTGGTATACAATCAAATAAAAATGAAAAAATAAATATAAGTAAATAAGAATGTTTTAATTACCTACTTTAAGGTGAATTACTACGAGCGTGTTCTTAGTTGCCGTCAGGACCAGAACAGTCAAGGTTTAGCAAGTAGGCATTTAAAGTGCCGCCATTTCTGTGCTTAAATCGAGAACATCCGAGGAGAACCAAGCTGTTTTGCTTTCAATGTCTGGTGTAAGAGTGATGGCAGTTTCGGAATGACCTCTATCAGGCAGCCGCAAATTCTGAATGAAACGTACAACTCTCCAGTCATGTGGAAGCCATTTTGTTTTTATAAAAAGCCAGTAACCACAAAAACTTGACTCATACATGTAACATGGCTATCATTCCTTTAATTATCTTTTCATGATCAAGGGAATGAATCAAGTTTTTGCCCATCCGTTTCCCCGAGGCCACTATTATTGATAAATGAATTAAAAGTAACTTTATCTAACTTTTTTTCATTTGAAATTTGTTGTGATTTCTAGATAGAAACGAATGTTCTTCAGGTGCCTACACTTGTCATGCTCAGGCCAGATGCATCAACACCGCAGGTTCTTATAATTGTCAGTGTAAATCTGGTTACCAAGGTGATGGACGCACTTGTACAGGTATATTCTGAAATACAAGCTTGTTTTAGCTGGCTTAAGGTTTACGGCAAGAGAGCATAAATAAGAGAGGGAAACTTGTTAATGGGGCGCGCGCCGTGATGATTCCCATCTGTGCTATTTTTAGTAACCGGATGCAGTTTAATTTTCGTCTCACCCCACTCCCGTGCGTCGAAAAATTGAACGAATGGAATTTCGCGATTTGAGCTTCATAAAAACACACAATCGATATCAAATTTATTCCAAATTCCACGAAAATGCCATAGGATATCCTATTAGTGACATACATCAAAAAAATTATAGAAAGAAACGAGTTTTTCTCATCTAAATGAGCGAAAATTTTTAAATAAACGTAAGCGCGCGCTCGATGACGTGTGATGCGCCAGTAGCGCGCGCATTTTCACTGAAATTTCATTCAAAAAGCGAACAAAATCCTCGACGTTTTTGTCTTTTTTTCCATCAAAATCGTTACTTTGTAATCAGAAAGTACACACTTTTGATACTAGATAATATGAACAAATGAAGCAGAACTAAGAAAACTTTGTTTTTAACGCTGTTTTTGAAAACTCAAATTTGCATTAACGGTTCTCTGGGTCCGGAAGTATCAAATCATGACCCACGGGAGTAGGGTAAGACGAAAAATAAACTGCATCCGGTTACTAAAAATAGCACAGATGGGAATCATCACGGCGCGCGCCCCATTAACAAGTTTCCCTCTCTTATTTATGCTCTCTTGTTTACGACCAATAATTTTGTCTTGCATTATTATTTGAAAGACTGGAAATTGATTGCACGATTTTCAAGACTGTTTTACTAGTCTAAAAGTTCCTGATAAAAACTCATTAGACACATCGGAAAAAAACTTGACTCATACATGTGACATTGCTATCAATTTATTTTTAATTATCTTTCATGATCATTTTCAAGGGAATGAATCAAGTTTTTGCCCATTCGTTTCCCCGAGGCTACTATTATTGATAAGTGAATTGAAAGTAACTTTATCTAAATTTTTTCATTTAATTTCTTTTTCATTTGAAATTTGTTGTTATTTTTAGATATCAACGAATGTTCTTCAGGTGCCTACACTTGTCATGCTCAGGCCAGTTGCATCAACACTGCAGGTTCTTATAATTGTCAGTGTAAATCTGGTTACCAAGGTGATGGACGCACTTGTACAGGTATATTCTGAAATACAAGCGAGTTTTAGCTGGCTTAAGGTTTACGACCAATAATTTTGTCTTGCAGTTAATTTGAAAGGCTGGAAATTGATTGCACGATTTTCAAATTCTGACGCCAAGAATTGGATGACAGCAAATGGTGCATGGTGGTATGACGTCACAACCCCTCAAGGAGACCCCACAAGTACAACTGCCAATCAAGACATGATTGCACCAGTCTTTTGGACTGCCAGAGGACATGAGATCAAGATTACACGTACAGACGACCCCACCCATACACCTCTATTGGTCACTACCTCCAACTGTCTGGGTGGACGCACATTTCGTGAAAAGTTGACCAGCTATGGTAACTTTAGAAATGGTGTTGTCTGGGCAAATGACAAATGTCTCGGTAGTTGTCAGGTGACCTACGGTGGGAGTTACACAACCACGCTTGGGTTCGAACAAGCAAACTGTGACAGCAACATACAAACAAGAAACAAGATTGGATTTTGGTGCAATTGGGATAGTGGAGATGGAGCCGTTGTGATGGTTGGTGGAGGTGGTAGAGATTGTCAAAGAGCTGACCATGGTCTTGGTATCACAGAGGAAGATTCTGCAAAATTTGGTACCTCTATGGGCTGTGATTTTGGATTTATGCCTGGGGCAAATATACGGTGTGATGCACAGCAATATGCCCTTAATTTGTGGATCAAGTAGGTTATAGCAGTTGGTCTTACAGTGACATTTCAGCCAGCAAACATTTTTTTCTTTGTAAGAACAAAATTCCATGGCATATGATAAGTTACACTCTCATAATGTATTTTAGAAGCAAAAGGAGACTATATAGAGAAAACTAATTTGACATTACAGCCAGCAAACAAATTTTTCTCTTTGTGGGGACAAAATTTCATGGCATATGATAAGTAACACTTTCACAATGTACTTAAGAAGCAAAAGGAGAATAGCGAGTGAGCTACAATCAGTGATGCATTTGGTTAGGACAGGAAGTCCAAATTAATTTCGCGCGCGCGTAAAATCTGTACTGATCTCCCCTAAGCAATGTTGTGCATCAATTTGAGAACGGATACGCTACCTAACTTCCAACATTGGAGGAACGCTGCATGGGAGGGGGGAGGGGAGGGCGCAGTTTATCTCTAATTTCATATAAACACATGTTTAAGTCTACAAATTTTTTCAACCAAGTGGGTTTAATGTACCAACATGTCTCTGTCTCGCTCAAAAAACGTCGAAAATAATAAAGAGCTGGTCACGCAAGCTACAATGGCAGAAACATATACTCAAGTAAAGACAGTTACAAAATTGATGCACTTCAACATTATCTTTATAAAGACCGAATTTCCCCTCGCTCTAATCATAGATATCCCCTTCCTCCACATCAAGGGTACGTTGCATCAATTAAAATTTAATCTTTGCTGTAGAAGATGATTGTGCACGTAGTTCCACATCGAGTGAGAGGGGAGATAACACAATCTGAAAGTGGTTACTCATGAATTTTCCGATTTGTCTTAAGGTGGCTCGATATAGTTTTTTATTAGCTACGCTTCCGTTTTTCATTCCATGAATTGAGCAACTTACTCTTGGCCAATCAAAACGATTTTCACAGTAATTATTGGAATTAAATCAAAGTTTATATTTTTGTCTATTTCACTTCGATTTGTGTTGCCATAGCGACGGTAAACAAAGATGGCCGAAATCAATTTTTCTGAAATATCTTTCGAAAGCGAGCAGCTCTAGACAAGGGACTATATGCGCAATAAACTACATACTAAAACAAAGAAATTAAAGCTAAATCCAAAAAATTTCACCAAGCCGTAAAACTAAACTCTCGTTCCTTAAAGAATGTAATGACCATTAAGTGCATCAATAGAAAGTACAAATAGAGAAAAAAATGTCTCGAAAATGTCGTGCCTTTAGTTGTTGGGAATCAAACACATTTTCGGTATTCTTGTCCGACTTGGGTTGTAATTTTACCATAGTTTTGATCCTAGAATTGTTTTTAACTCAAGGATAATTAGACGTTAGTTTTCCCTAACAAATCTAACTTTTATGTAATGAACATAGTTTATTTCCTTTGCGATTTAAGGTTCTGGGTTTCTACTGTTGTTTCTAAAACATTATGTTCAAATTAAACACGGAAAAGCATGAGCAGATTTCGTATGAGTGTGAAACGGACCGCGCCGTGCCGTACCCGTGTCAGTGCCGTGATCTCTATAAAAACATTTGAAATTCCTGCCGTAACCGTGCCGTGACCGTGCGGTGCCGTTTTCACAGTCATACGAAATCTACTCTATTTGCCATTGATTGAAAGAATATATTACATGCAGTCGAGGCTGTGGTTGACCAAGATATAACTGTAAAATGGTCTATTCTTCTTTACGGAAGTGAAATAAGGAATATTTATTATATGGCACAAACTACTTCCGGTAAATTCGCGCGCTCTGATTGGCTGTTTGACGGTCTGGATCCCCCCGTAATGCCCGTGGGCGATTACGGAAAATATCCCGGACCGCAAACTGTTTTGAAAACACACCAAGAATTAACTTGCAACGCATCGTTCAAACAATTTTTCAAAACGAAAAATAGTTAAAACTAACAAAAATTAATACTAAACTACTTTCGTTCCATTCTAATAAATTAAAGAAAACTTTTACTCATCGAGCTAAATAATTACATTTTTAATTAAGCTTACTAAGTTTATAAGAAAACAAATCTCGTACCCTAGGCCTCGGCGAACTCTGGAGTCAATGTCAAATGTTTTTTTCTCTTTTTGAGGTCCAAAGTAAACTTGAGCTTACGTGTTATCTCCAAGTCTTTAGTAGCAACTTCACTGAAATCTTTACGAGAAAACACAAATTTTTGGTCCAGTTTATGTCCATTGTCGTTTATAATGTTTGGAAAACGCACCATGAGTCCATCACAAGTTGACAAACCAATCCTGTCGGTAAGCTTATCGTGTCAAAGTAAAAAGTGCGGTGTTGATTTTGGCTCTAAAGGTCCACTTTATAATTTCAAATCAGCTCCAAAAGTTATCAAAAAAGACTCTTCTTCTTTCTTTGAAAAGGTAATGCTGACAGAAATCTTTGTTTGTGAATTATTTCCAAAATTACCGTCTTTGAATTTGACATTTTGGCTTCATTTGTGCCATTCTTGATCGTTTGCAAACGTGCAAAAAGGCGCGAATCGTAGACGCGCGCGCTCCTATAAACCGGAAGTAAAATATCGAAATGCTAAAAAAAAGGAGATAAAAATTGAAAAAAATTGCCATATAATAAACAACTTATTAAACTCGCTTGCTCGGTCTGTACAAAGAAATATCAGACCTCGGTCTTGATTGTACGGACCTCGTCTACGGCTCGGTCCGTACGGCCAAGACCTCGGTCTGATATTTCTCTGTACAGACCTCGCGCTCGTTTAATAAGTAGTTAATATTGAAACAAAAAACTGCAAAGATCAAGAGCCAATGGAATCAAATTTAATTACTCGAGGTCTTATTATGATAAACTCTTCAGGCAGATATACCAAGAAATCAAAAACGAAATAAAAAAATCCTTTTGGAGCGTTAAAACAAAAGACATATTGGAACCTCTTGGACTAGGAATAGTTTGGCTGGTGAACCAAAACAAGATATCTGAACCTAATAAGACAAAAAACCTGATTAGACAACGCCTGACCGACATTAGACATTGAAATCCAAAACTGGTGGAGTATAATTAACAATTAATGCAATGACGAGAGATAAGATGAGAGACAAAAGAACAAACTAAGAGTTTTTATTTACCGGCAATTTAAGATAACCTATACCTTTGAAAGCTGTCTAAGTAACATCACCAACATAAAACATAGAGTGGTACTCACCAAATTAAGAATTCGTAATCATAGAGGTTGGGTGATGTAGAAAACCATACTTGACTTATGAACAAAGGATTTGTCCAGTTGTAACATTAGTATCGAAAATGGCAATATTTTTGATTAGAATTAGAACAATTAATTGAATTAAAAGAATTAATTGAATTTGAATAGAATAAATTGAAAAAAAAATCAGGTATAAATATTATTGTTGTTGTTGTTGTTGTTGTGGTTGTTGTTGTAGGTCTCTGTGAAACATCCCGTCAGTGGTGATTGGAGTATGGAACGGATTGTATTGCGTGACTAAGAGCTTGATTTATAGGGTCTCTGACACATCCCAATGGTGATTGGAGTAATAGGTCTCTGTGAAACATCCCCTGTGGAAGTGTAGCACATCTGTTTGCTACCATGTTACTTAAATATGTTAACGGCAAGGTGCTAAACAACTAATATCTCCAAAAATATAATCTTAGTTTATATATAGTATTCAAACCTAACGTATTTGTCACAAGGCTACTGTATTTAATAATTTTTGAGCTGCTTTAAAGAAAATTACTTCAGTTCATTCTGATAGATAACTTAATGATGTCATTTGACGTCCATTTCATGTCACTCAACCATAACTAGAAATTGATGGTTTTCCAAATTCTCCTTAAACATTGTCTTGAAATGAGTGTAACACTGAAGTAGAAAACGCATTTTAATCAACAAAATGTTGATCAAACTAAAATTTCCCCAACCTGAAGTAAGTTCAAAACTTCATTAAGCAGTCATAAGAATACAGCATTTGATCAGTAAAAGTTGAAAGGCAAGTTCACATTATTAAAGGGAATATAATTCCAGTGTTGGTGGCTTTGTTACAAGTCATCTCAACGAAATGAAAATGTTAGCTTTTGCGTTGGTCGTTCTTGCTTTGGTTTCTGCAGTAGGAGGTCAGTATTGATGTTTCTGCTGAATTGAGTAAGTCAGCGTAGTTGAGCTTTGTGTCTCACTGGAATTAGGAAATCAATAAGCGTCATCACGTTCGTTTAGGATCAACAAGAGCACAATCTCTTTAAAGCAACTTGGAATTTTTTGCGCAATGAAAACAAAATAGCAAATACAGTAGCAAGTAGAAAGTTCATTTTAATGTTCTTTTCGGCTTAGAAATCGGAATTTTAGAATCGCAAACGTCATTGAATAAACACTCAGATAAACCTTATTACGCATGACACTACGCCCTAACATTTGTTTAATATGCCATACACGACTTTCATAATGGCCGCTGCTAATTAGCATAAATAGTGAACAATTACTATTTCTGGAACTGTATCAATTTGAAATTATTAAGATCGTTCATTTTGATAATTTGTGCAATTTTCAAAACAAAACATTAAATCCTTGACAAGATATGGGGATTTAAAATTCTGAAAATGCACCAAAACGAGGCTACCAAGGCTTTTGGTCAAAATTACATACAAAACTCTCTATTTTTGACAGTGCATAACTTTTTTGATATTGAACCAAAAATGATAAAATATTTCTCTTGAAGTAATTTCTCACATAGCATTGATAATTTCTTGCACAAGGCCCTCATTTTCTCTAATGGAAAAAAACTGAATTATGAAAGTGGTCTATTGTAAATGTAAATAAATGTAAATGCTTTGTTTACAGTGGAAGAGCACTTAGCTATCCAGCTAGTTTCTAGGCACTCCATTGAAATAATCACAACTAAATAATGTAAATGAAACATAAAGTGTTTAAGAAATCCAACTGGCAAACCAATTGGCTATTTACTAGCTGCGGGCAGACCGCTAGCAACGCAGGCTAGCTATTTGCATGATCGAGAAACTGAATTCCAACATGGCGAACCTGGAACAAAAACAGTCTCGGCTAGTGGCCAAAACGCGGGACTCAAACTCGGGGTTACCGAATTCTGAGACTGACGCTCTGGCCACTGCTGCCTCCTCCTTGCCTTGCCATTAAATAGATGATCTACAGAAACCTGAACATTGTTAAGCTCTAATCGAGACGACGGAAAATCGAACAAGTACTATACTGGTCACGTTTACTGACCCACGTGTCAACTTAAAACCTATTTTTCTTCTTTAGGAGTACAACATGGAACCCATCGAATCAGACGGGTATCACTTGATGGTTACTGTTGCGATGACGTCACTTTCCCAACAACCTTCACGGGGATTGGTTCAGTCAAAGTGTTCACGTCAGTAGGTTTTGGCACGAGGTCAACACGTGTACATGATGTGGTGTTCACGTGGGTTGAGTCGATAACTACAAGCAGCTTTAAAGTTTGTGTAGTTGAGAGTGGGACTGGGTCTAACGGGAATGTAACGATCAATTGGATGGCTTACCAGGGAACTGAATCTGGTGTAGAAGATGGGAGTGTACGGTTTAAAGGCTGGACCACAGGGAGCCAGTGCGTTCGTGTTTCTCTGACAACGGTAAACACAGAATTGTTTTTAATACAGTCACCTCTCTCGTCACGCAGGAAATTGGCGCAATCACGCAATCACAACGTGACACGTTTTGGGCCAATCACGTTGATACTTTTAGGGGGTGTTTACATGACACTAGGATTATCTTATAGCACTAGGATCATCCTAGCAGGCGAATCATCCTACCTGCTATACATTTACTGCATTCTGTTTAGTAGGATGATCCTAGTACTCGAAGTGAAGACACAAATTTCCATGTAAACAGAATGCAGTAAATGTATAGCATGTAGGATGATTCTCCTGCTAGGATGATCCTAGTGTCATGTAAACACCGCCTTAGAAAATAGCAAATAACGTATCCGACGTGCGAGTTTATTCAAGGATCACGCAATACTTTGTCGTTGCACAGGGAGCCCGGCTTTTAAGAATCGTAAATAAATGAATAAATAAATTAGTACTTTGGGTTTCCTGTGACGAGACGCTAATAATAGAGAGTTTCCGGTAATCGTAACTGCCAGTAACTTGATAGCAGATTACATAAACGTATCAGTGTAACGCATTCTCTTATTGACTGGTACTGGAGAGTGCGTTACACTGATACGTTTATGTAATCTGCTATCAAGTTACTGGCAGTCACAAATACCGGAAACTCTCTATTATTAGCGTCTTGTTTCAAATCTCAACACAGGAAACCCAAAGTACTAATTAATTTATATATTTATTCAGCCGGGTTCCCTGTGGTCATTGTAGAACTGTTTTATATTTCTTTTCTTTTCACTTCCGGTGGCGCAATTTTTGACTCAAAAACTCGTATAAAGACTCTTATCACGCTAACGTGACATTATAAAATATTATATTTATATATCGAAAAAACGGATTCACTATCAAATTCATCACATCGATATTAGTAAAACTGCAGAGTTTCGAATGAATACAAATTGTTATGGATAATATATAGAACTTGAGGTTTTATTATGTTTTTAAAAAATGGTTGACACTCAGCTTACGTCCATTTAGGTTGCTTTTTATATGAAGGCCAGTTGTCCCTCGTAGCAGGGATAACTCTTTTGTTTTCATTTCCCTGGGGGACACAATACAAAAGAGCTATAGCAGGGATAATTCGCCTTCAGTCTTCATGTGAACGGCCCCTGAGTTATGCATGTACTTGGTCGGCTGAGAAGCTCTACCCTCAGTACTGCTAGCTCCTAATTCTCACCCTCCATTTTTCATTTGCTTTTCACTCCTCGCAAACAAGAATTATCAGTCTTTGCATCTGTTTTTCTATCTATTTAGAGATATAGTAGCAAACCACATGTCTTCGTTACTGCACGTCACAACGTGTTGGCCAGAAAACAAGATGCAACGACAGTTTGGGTGGAAGACACAACACGAGACGACTTTACAGTTTGCATGAGAGAAGGAAGAACTTTTGATGGACGCCATAAAGAACTTGATGTGGTATGATCATAGCCAGTTTGTAAGCAGGGCATTTTGTATCTAGAATGAATAGGAAAGATGTCGAGCCATCCACTGCATGAGTGTTTCTCTATTTCTGTTTGTCTGTCTGTCTGTCTGTCTGTCTGCCGTCTGTCAATCAGTCAGTAAGTCAGTTAGTCAATCAGTCATTGAGTCAGTCAGTCAGTCAGTCAGTCAGTCAGTTTGTGAGTCAGTGAGTGAGTCAGTGAATGAATGAATGAGTGAGTCAGCCGGTCAGTCAATAGACTGCATATCGGTAACGTGTTGCTATGTAAGTTTTTACACAATTCAAAACCTCTAGGAATAAGAACTTTAATTTTGTTCAAAACATTTCCACGTGATAACAGACTCAAAAGACAAAGAATCTTATTCCCAGAGGTCAGTTTGAATTGGGTAGAAACGTATATATTTCGGTCTTTCTGTCCGGCAAAAACGAATACTCTTTTATGTTTGTAAAATCAATTATTTGTGCCACTTTTCAGTCTGATGGAAGTAATTAGTCAGAAAACTAGAGGCGCTAATACAGTATGTACTTTTCAAGACCATAGTGAACTTTGATTCTAAGCATAATTAGCTATAGCTAACTACGATATATTCGTTTTTGCTGCGAGCGAAGCGAGCAGCTTACTATTCGTGCAAAGCTCGAGCTTTTCAGCGATTTTCTCGTGACGTCAAAAAACGTCATCATAATCAGTTAACGTTAATGCATGGTCAGTGGTCACTGGATATACAAGTTGTGGTTATAAAAGAGTGTTGGTAAGTATGTTGTAATGGATTTCTTTTGTATCTTTGACTGGTAAATAATTAGGGAAATTTTGCTTATTGTTCTTTTAATTTTAGTCAGTCTTTGAATCAATTTTGAGGTAAGTTGAAACTTAAGTTTATGTGCTATCATGTTCGATATCATGTCGAATTCAACCCTCATTCGTCAGTGCAAATATTTATAAAGGTCACAGGCTAGTGACGTTTTACAGACAGTTTAGTGATGGTTTTAGAGAAAGACAATGATCTTTTATGAGTTTGTCCGCACTTTTGTTGCTGCCTGTAAAACGTTACTACTAAAGAAACAACCTTTGACCTTTATGAATATTTGTAGATAGCACAAAAGCTTGGGTTTCAGCTTACCGATCTAACACGATCACGCAGCTTGATAATTCTCTCAAAACTGATTCAAAGACTGACTAAAATTAAAAGAACAATAAGCAAAATTTGTATTAACAATATCGCTAATTATTTACCAGTCAAAGATACAAAAGAAATCCATTACAATTCACTTACCAACGCAATTTTATAACCACAACTACTTGTACGTTTACGTAGGGTTTCACGAGTTAAATTACCCACTCTCAATTGTTGCTGTATACCTTGCATACTCGCAGCACTTCACTTTCTATTAGAAATGGCTAGTATAGTGAATTTTCTGAAAATATTATGCATTGATTATCTCGATCTAGACATGGATGGCCATGACCCAAGTTCCTCAAACGTGGAATTATCATGATTTTATCACGTTAAACTTTCCCAACACCTACCCACCAAGCGAAGCTGACAACGATGCCTATTGTCAGGTACTAACAAAAACGTGCTCTACGTACAATTTTTGCACTATAACTTCCTATTTCTAAATAGTTATGATAATATTTTTCAGACCACTAACTTCAAGGAACCTTACTACTCTACTCCTACAGTTGTTCTTACGCCCAGTAATGAGTTCAACCGCAGTAACGCCAACTCAGTTCCTGCTGAGTATAACTCAATTGCAGCATGGGTTGAGGTTAGTAAGGCTATAAGTCAGCCATGATTTCGGCCTGTAACACTAAATTTTGGATGATAATCGCACATATTATGGCGTCTGTTGATAAACACATCCAATCAAATAGTTGCTGTCATGCCAGGCCGGAGACCAAATGAAATTTACTAATCGTGCAAAAACTCCACGTTTGAACGCATGACTTTGCCTGTACGATTTGTTTCTCCAAAACTTACTGCAAATTGTTAAGATGATCTTGTAAATTGAACGATTATTTGTGCACTTTTCAATAAATTGCCCGAAAAAAGTTAATTTTCCTCATGACACATTGATAAAACTGAGCAAAACAAAAATGAACAAAAACCAACCAACCAACCAACCAACCAAGCCAAACCAAACCAAACCCACGGCAAAACAAACCAAACCAAACCAAATCAGCCCAGACCAAATCAGCCCAGACCAGATCAGCCCAGACCAAACCAGACCAAAAAGAGTTTCATGATTCATCAGTTTACAGCTCAATGAATGGGCCACACTCTTGAAACCCCTGTAAAACAGATTTTTAGTTATATTTGAAGAATTCTTTAAATTCCAGGAAACAACCAAAACGTACTTCAAAACTTGTATTAAGGATCTGGTTGGTCTTAACAATAAACATCATCCAATCAGAGTCGACTACCTTGTATTTGGAGGTAGGACATCGGATCACTAAGCTATACCAATTGCCATAAATTTTGCAAGTTAAAATTATCTAGATATATCTATTTTGGCGTCGTAGGTTGTAATGGTGATTGTACTTGTTGGCAATTAATAACAACAACAACTATTAACAACAACAGCAATTGACAACAACATTTAACAACAACAACAACTAGCAAGAACTAGCAACAACAACAATTAAGAACATTAACAATTTAACAACAACAACAACAACAACAATTAGCAACAACAATAATTAACAACAACAACAATTAAGAACAACGACAACAACAGCATCAAAAACATAATCAACTCTTTTGTACCTGAAAAAGCGTAAAACAAATATTTCAAATGCTGCATGGGTAGACTTCTTCTAATCCTTGACAACGCACGAGAATAGGGGTCAAGTGAGGAAATATTGCACCAGTCAACTGTTTACATGGAGTACAATCGTTACTGAAATTTTCACATCAGGGGTTAGGGGCACTTTTAAAAAGTTAACCTTTCATATACTTGCCTCACTGATTGTGATAAAGAATATTATGTACCTTTATACCTTCATATTCATCAGATCTGGATCCTTGCATCAACAAAACTTGTGAATATTTTGGAGTCTGTCAAGCAGTGTCACCACGCTTGGCCCAATGTGTGTGCATCACTGACTGCCCTACATACCAAGACCTTGTGTGCGCATCCAATGGGCAAACATTTGACAACCTGTGTCTTATGAAGAAAGAGATTTGTAGAACAATGGGCAACTATTCGTATTACCATCCAGGCGGTTGCCAAGGTAACTATGGCGTCACCATGACGTCGCTATTACGTCATTATGACGTCACTATGGCGTCACTATGACATTACCATGCATTCCAGGTAAACTTTCAAGCTAACATCTTTCATTTTGATGTAGGTTTTCCACTGGACAAAGGGAGACACTATCTTAGTCGCATTTCCTCGTTTGCTGAGTCACACTGTGAGGTTGTTTCTCTAAAACCCTACACATTTTATCCCGATAAACCGATGCATGTCCAAGTGACCGTAAACTACGTTAACACGTCACTTCCGGTCAAAGTACACGACGCAACGGTTACGTGGACAGAGAAAGTGAGCACAGATAATTTTACGGTGTGTATAACAAAGACTGGAAGAAATGATAAACAAACCAACGACATAGCATCAGTTGATTGGATCGCATATCAAGGTGCACCGAACGGAGGGGTGACTGGGAAGGAACGGTTTATACAGTGGTGGACTGGTACCAAGTGCAGGACGATTGCATTGCCTAGCGTGAGTATAGGCTTCTTTTAAGGTGGATATTGATTTTATTTGGCCTGAACTGTTGCATGTACCTGTATTGCTCTTCAAGGCCACTTCCTTGAAAACGCTCTTCATCTAATTAACAACTGAGCGATTGGGTGGGTGGCATAGTTGACCGAGTGGTGAAATCACCGGCCTTCACAGCTGTGGTCCGGTTTCGAGTCCCAGCTTGACCAAGCGCTCAGATCATATGTGAATTGAGTTTGTTTGATGTGTTGTTCTCTACCATGCCATGAGGGTTTTTTCTCCGGGTTCTCCGGTTTTTCCTCCCTCGACAGAAAAAATCAGCACAAGTGAGTTGAGCAATGTTTGCAAAATAATACTGTATTGAGGTATTGAGCTCAGCCTATGTAAACAAATGCAGTTAGTTGCTGATTACAGAACACACGCATAGATTTGACGTCATTGATTCTTATGCGCGCTCTGATTGGTTGAAATATTTTGATGAATATTATATAAAACAAATATATTCTCTTTTCCATGGATCTGCTCTCTAATACATACACAGAAGAAGTCATAATGTCATGAGAACAACAGTCACGACACTCAACTTCGCCGTCTTTTGGCGTACTTTTTGTCCTCACTACATTTTTACGTCATCTGCATATCTATTAGAGTATAAAAAGAAAAATTAAAGCCATTTGTCATTTTTACAGCGTAAATTCACAGGTTCTCCTACAGTACTAGTGACTCTTGACCATCAAAGAGAAGGACTTAAACACAATGCTGCAAGCGTTTGGGTGGAGGACATCAACTCGACTTCGTTTCAAGTTTGCATCAGAGAATTGCAGAACTTTGACGGCGTACATGAAGACATTGATGTGGTATGGTAAAAAAATTTTTTGAAACATGTTAAGCTCAGTACCAACACTTTAATGCTTTTAGAGCTGAAACATCTTAGATGTGATCTTAGGCTTAAAATCTTACGCAAAAATTAAATGACAAATTCAGCACTGCAGGCCTAGGGAAACTACTGACACACACAAAACATTCTTATAGAGTTGAGCCACTTTCATGCGGATGTAGTCTGTAGGAGTTCGATATATGGAGGTTTTATCTATGCATGAGGAAATGCCCGGAACAGAAAGGAGTTCTTCTTATAGGGGTACGGTGTTCGTATAAGGAGAGGTTTCACTGACCTGTGTTTGTATCAACTCGCAGGATTGGATGGCCTTCGAGGTTCTTCACCGTCCTCTCTTCTCCGAACATGGAAGAGTCTTTTTCGCAAATGACAATTCTCTGCAAGAATCCAACAACTACGCATTTTGTAAGGTAAAATTTGCTTTTTCCAATGCTTACGTGTGATATGCATGATGAGAAGTGTGAATTTAAGATCTGCAAACCAAGCCGAGCCAAAGAGTGAAGTCACCGAGCCGAACCAAAGAGTTCTTTAAATAATGTTGGAGAACTTCGTTAAGGGACATTTTCGATTTACACTGCTATTCCATTATGGGGCATGGTTCTACATGAACTGCTGATTTAAGGACGGTGCCCTCTATTGTCAGCGCGCACTGCGTTCTGCGCATAGCCCTTTGTAGTAAAAACATCGTAAAAACAAAGCAGTTTTGCGATATTTGGATAAATAAAACTTACTTGCTTGTAGAAAAAACATTTGACTGTTCCTGTAGTAGAATTAAATTCAGTATTGATGAATAAAACTCGCTTAAAAACCACTGTTTTGATCACAAGGACTAGATTTGCCTATTGGCCGCCATCTTGGAAATGTCCCATAATGCTTTGTAAAATCTGTCTATACTCTGTATGAAGGGCTAGGGATTTCATCGTATTTCGTGCGTTTATCGGTAAATAACTTCTTAAATCGCCTGGATACCCCCTCTTTTTTCCTTTTGTAAATTATAAACCAAAGAAAAATCTAGAATTATATAAGCTTTTTATAAATTTATAATTGAAGAATGATAAAAAAAAATCACATATTATATTTAGCAATCATAGACTAGAACATCCTAAAACCAAGTAAATCTTTTTAAAAAACATTATTTTCTTTGTTTTCGCAATTTTATGGTATTTCCCTACCAGAGAATTATGCTTAGAGTGTTTTAGGAAAAAAAAGTTTGAAACTTATTGAAAGTATAGAGGATTTTTAATTTTTTTTCTTTGGGTCGTCAAAAATGCATTTTCCGCAACATTTGATGACGTATAACTCATTAAAATGCGTGGTGACCCCCAACTTTTTTCTTGGATTCTAACAGCCTACAATGGGTTCTTTCACACCCATATAGATTTTAGAGAAAATAATTACTTTCACATTAGAGGGCTCCGTCCTTAACTGCTGTTATTGTTGAATAACGTACAATGTTGATATCTTTAATTAAGAACGTAAACATGACAGGAAACTACACAAGCCGTCCATTGGTCATGATAACAGCTACACACAAGACTGGCAGTGGGCGAAATAGCCCAAAATGTAACGGGATTTCTGCATGGATCGAGGTATGAGTACATCTACGTACTTTTTATGGGTCTCTACTAATAGTGGGCCACGTTCGATATGTCAACATTCTAGCACGATAGCGAGGCTTTCTGGAATAAAATAGCGAATACTACCAAACCATAAGAGAGTAAGGGGACTGATACCATGGTATGAATTCTATATATAGTAACGCTGTTTGGTGGTGAACTAACTAAATTCTTAAATTTTGCCAATGGCAGTAAACGTCATTTATGGTACATTGGTTTATTCCTAACACTAATGTATTTGGCAATCATGTTTTTGTAACTACATGAAGTACCGTCCAATCAAAGCCTCGCAGTCAAGCTAGAATTTTAAGAAATCGAACATGGCCTATTCTAACAGCATTTGCCTGTCAATAGGACATCGCTTCTAATGAATTCCGTGCTTGTATCAAAGAATTGTACTCAGATCGTTATGACCCAGTGACACTTCAGTACATGGTTGTATCAGGTATGACAACAACTACACAAAGTTAGGTTAGTTACAAGTAGTTAGAAATGAGGGGAGGTAAGGTGAGTGGTTGGTAGGTAGATAGGTAGGTAGGTAAGTAGGTAGATAGGTAGGTAGGTAGGTAGGTAGGTAGGTAGGTAGGTAGGTAGGTAGGTAGGTATAGGTAGGTAGGTAGGTAGGTAGAGTAGTATACAAATGAGAGTTCTACGCCACCTGAGTAGTATACAAATAGTATAGGTATACATAAGTATATACCTATACCTATACTATACTATATAGTATACCTAACTTTATATACCTAAATATATACAAATAGGTAGGTAAGTAGGTAGATAGGTAGGTAGGTAGGTAGGTAGGTAGGTAGGTAGGTAGGTAGGTAGGTAGGTAGGTATAGGTAGGTAGGTAGGTAGGTAGGTAAGTAGGTAGGTAGCTACAATCACGGACAAAAATCCTTGAGACAGTTAGGTAGACAGGTAGGTAGGTAGGTAGGTAGGTAGGTAGCTAGGTAGCTAGGTAGCTAGGTAGGTAGGTAATTAGGTAGGTAGGTGATCTGTTTTCATTTGGTAACCAATACTGTGTTTGGTGTTGTAGATATCTGTGGTGAAGGTTGGACGTACTTCAATGGGTTCTGTTACATGACAAGTTCATCGTGTCTATCGTGGCAAGCAGCTCAGTCCAAATGTCTTGATGTCCACTCTAATCTAGCCAGTATTACAAGTCAAGAAGAAAACACATACGTACAGCATCGCCATGGTGGTGACACTGGATGGATTGGTTTGCAGGATATTGATAGTGAAGGCAACTTTACTTGGATTGATGGAACTGCTGTCAACTTTACTTACTGGGCAAGAAATCAACCCAATGGTTACCCTGGTGACCAGGATTGCGTACACACTCTAGGATTACGTCATGAGTATCACTGGAATGACGTCACGTGTGGATCTTGTCACGCATACACATGCAAGCGAGGTACATCTTTATCAAGCTTCATGGAAATAGCCCAGTTTCGAGATATGCTTCACCTGCCACATACAAAGGATTTAGAACGAGGCTACGTGCTAAAACTGTTTTGTTTTGTTACGAATGACTGAGCTTTATGCACGTAGCCTCGACTTGATACTTTTGTATGTAAGTTGGCAACTAAATTTGCAAGACTCATCATTGCCCTTTGTGATAATGTTTAAACCGTCCATTTCTGTGCTTGAATTCGAAACATAAAAATCTGCCAGAACTTCAAAAGTTTGCGCAAATTTTTCTATTTTATTTAATATCCGATTCCTTTTTCATGGCAGCTTTAATTCCTGAATTTTGATATATAGCACAATTTTTATGTAAGGAACATGGCAAATTGGAAGGGTCTTGAAATTGGAATTGAAAATATAATTGTCCAAGAAAAGTCAAGCTTGACTGCCCAAGGTTCTTTTGTTTTAGAGACTTTTTACCTTCTTTTGCCCTCCAATATATGTACCATGTATGACCGTAAGATGCAAAGGACCTATTCCAGAAGAATAATTACCATAGCTCGTCAAAATTAGTAAAAATGTGAAGTTTGAATGAAGTAAGTCCAAACTCCCGAAGATTTGAATTTTCAAAAATCGAAATTTTGTATGAAATGAACATTCGTTGGTAGGCAAGAGATGCCTACCAGCAAAGCTTTTCTTACAAAATTCACTTTCAAAAATTCATATTCTCACGAGTTTTGAATTTATTCCCTTCAAACTTCACCTTTTTGTTAATTTTAACTTTCCAGGTAATCATTTTTCTGTTTTATACTAGTTTAATAATTTCATTAGATACATCAAACCCAACAAAAACCACTTGACTCATACATGTAACATGGCTATCATTCAGTTAATTATCTTTTCATCTTCAAGGGAATGAATCAAGTTTTTGCTTATCCATTTCCCCGAGGCTACCATGATACTATGATAATTTGACAGCTCTGAATTGAAAGGAAAATATTTGCTCGCGAATAGAAGATTTATGTTTTCTCATTGCTATTTGTATTTAGGATCCATGCACGTGAGTGGCATAGAAGTATTTAGTATTGCTACAAGCAACGTGAGACCGGTTTTCGGAAAGATCAGTTGCCTGACCCCCTTGGCCCATAGCCATAACACTCCAAACCTGGGTGTGTTCCTTTATTGTCTTGCCCAGTAAACGAGCTTCAGGAAAAGCAGCGCTTGAATTTTGATGGAATAGCAATGGGAAAACATAAATCATCCTATCATCCTCGAAAGGCGATATACAGTCATACAAAAATGTATGTCATTGCTCCCTCAAAATATATCTAAGTACATGATTCCGTATTAATTGTAGAGTCCAGTGTTTGTCACAACTCAAACTACTGCAAGAATGGAGGGACCTGTGTGGATAAAGGAGATTCCTATACCTGTCGGTGTAAAAGTGGGTGGTGTGGAGATAACTGTCAGCTGACTGTTGCTTCAGGTTTGTTCTGATATTTGACAAGAAATTATTTATATGTGAGCAAACTATTGTTTGATAAATTATGGGCTGTCCCATTCGATACATTGTTCTATGATGTTAATGGCCGCCATCTAAAACTAGGAGAAATATAAAAACTTTCTACTAATAAACTCTAAAATAAGCATTTTAAAAGCTTTATAGCTAATTGTGGCATTTTCGTTGGAACAACAAATAATTTGCAAAATACCCAAGCATGTTTGTTTATGTGTGTTTTTATCCAAACCCATTTCAATCGAAAACACTCCAATATTATATATTTTATAATTTCAAGAAATGAAGAGCGTCATCAGTGCCAAAGATAACACATACATAAATTAAGAATTCCCAGTGCTCAAGTTTAACATTTCATTTCATTTCATTTCATTTCATTTTCATCATTATATTTTGTCTTTTGACTGTAGGAGCTTGCAAAACATCTGTTGTTAAGCGTCAAAAATGTACATTGAAAATTGGTCTAAATTTTGTTTGTTTGAGTGGCCTTGGTTGGAGTAGTCGTAACACTAGCTATGAGTTATATTTAAGCAATATAAAACGCGCGCGCATGTCTCTGTACTGTGATATAAACACGATGGAAGATGTAGAGCAAGAGAAAAGCAAGCTTAGGAACACGAGGCGTAGCCGAGTGTTTCTCTTGCTTTTCGAGTGCTCTACATCTTCCAGAGTGTTTATATCACAGTACAAAGACATAAGCGATCGTTTTATATTGCTTTTATAAAATATTTTCGACGTTTTTTGAGCGAGCCATGTCTCTGTCCTCTGATATAAACATGATAGCAAGCCAATCAGCGCGCCGTTATATCTCAAATATTTAATAGTATATTTCTTTAAAAGGCCTAGGTAATGTGTTATTCAACTTTACAACCCTGGGTGCCAGCGGAAGACTGGGCCCCACATCTCTTGGTAACCACTACCAAGGCCAGCCACACGAACATCAAGTCACTTTGGTCAGCGGTATCCAGCATTGGACTGTGCCAAAGACAGGACAGTACCAAATTGAGGCTGTAGGGGCTACAGGGGGAAAAGACAAATTTACTACAAGTGATTTGTACCGTGGTCGTGGAGCTCGTATGGTTGGTACATTTGCTCTCACCAAAGATGAAGTCATCAAGATTCTTGTTGGTCAAGAGGGAGTGTTTAATACACATAATGGCGCATCGGGAGGGGGTGGGGGTTCTTTTGTAGCCAAGGGTAATACTCCAATGATTGTAGCTGGGGGAGGTGGAGGAGTTGAACATGCTAAATCTCGTCACTCAGCGTACTGTGATGCCGGTACCTCTACATCAGGAAGAAATGGCTATAATGGTCTGCAATGGCCTGGTGGTACAGGAGGGAAAGGTGCAACTACTGCAGATAGCGGCAACTCAGGTTAGTCTTGACCATCTCCATCAACCGATTTCATGGTATAAAATCCGCCATGCTAGAATGGCCAAAAAGTGTGAGATAGCATACAAAACAAAGGGACATCTTATAAAATTGAACATTTCTCGGTAATTTCAATAAAATGTGATTTAATTTTCACATTTGATATGATGTATTTGTTCTTTAGGTGGTGGTGGAGGAGGATTTTACTCCGACGGCCGTAGTAGCACTCAGTTTGGTGGCTCAAGTGGTAATGGTGGTGAAGGTGGCAAAGGGTTTCTCAATGGGGGAGCAGGAGGCAGGGCTCGGCACAATAATGCTGTAGGGGGATTTGGTGGTGGGGGTGGAGCATATGGTACTTATGGAGGGGCAGGTGGTGGTGGTGGATACTCAGGGGGTGCTTCTGGGGATAATAATGTCCATTCCTGTGGGGGAGGAGGAGGGTCGTACAACAGTGGCTCTGATCAGCAAAATACATGTTGTGTTAATGATAAGGGACATGGATATGTTTTGATTAAGTATTTGTGCACTTAATGTGTTGATGTAAGCATACATTGCCTGTAGGTTAAAATGTGCTCTTATCAAGATAATGCACTAGCTAGCACTATAGTCTATTCGCCAGTAACAGAACTAGGTACTGCTAAGCATGCATGGATTGTTTGACTGGACAGAAACCAAAATGACTTTAAAACATGTTGAATTTTCGGCCGGAAGATGCCATTCCGGCCTGGTGTAGCTTTATCTCTTGAAATTAAGTAGACAAGGACGAGGTTTTGTACATTCTGCCTATTTTTATCCAGCCAAAAAGTAGCTGGCGCAGTTTCCAGTTCGCTTTGTCACTGTCTTATTCACTGTAAATGAAATATGAAAACGACTGATGAAAAATGCACATTACTTGATAGCAGAAAATTATCAAATACAATAATCAGCTCATGAATAGAAGCCAGTCTACCCTATATTGGCTCAATGAGATGACATATTGCTGGGTTTCATCCATTCCTTTGGGAATCAAAAGACAAAGAAGCGGTAGCCATGTTGGGTGAATAAATAAGAGACGCTAATGAGAAATTAATCTTTTGTTGAAGTTCATCCAAGATGGCTGCCGTGACGAAGCATACAACCCTGCAATTAGATTTTCAGGCTATTTTTAGAACGGCTTTCCCCGAAAAAATTCTTTCAGCCAATCAAATCATCTATTCAAATTTTGTCGCGCCAATCAATATTCTCTACTTAAATGTAAACGTACTCTAAGAGCCTGTTTACACGAGGCTAGGGTAATCCTAGCACTTGGAATGTTTTCTTTCCCTAAGGACACCAACAGAATCAAATCCGAGTTAGCCCTCATGCTAAGGTTACCCTCTCTTCCATGCAAACAAGAACTAACACCAGGGGTGGATCCAGGATTATCTTTCAAGGGGGTGCAGCGTTAGAAATCGTAAACAATCTGGGGGATCCAGAGGATATTGTGGGAAGGTATCGAGGCTAAAAGGCCAAAACGTTGTTCCAGGAGAGTGTTCGTAACCTCTGCACCCCTCCCCTATCTACCTTCTAAACTTAGAGTATATAAATTAAAAACTTATAATTAGCTTCTTCACATTATTATATATGAATTTGAATAAAGTTGAAATGTACGTTGTGAACGTCTTAAAACCTTCATCTTTCAAGAAAAAAAGCTTTTGTCCTTCTCAGGTTGACACTTTTCAGGATCGAGCTTCTGGTATGTTTTACCTTCATTGACAATTATGGCAAATGTGGACTTGCTAACCGTCGTACGTACCTTGTACGTTTTTCTTGTTAACTCGTGCATTGCAAATCCACGTCTGGTAGTGAGGTGTCGAATGTGCAAATGAGTTACTCACTCACTCACTCGCACATTGTTTAAATTATATTACTGCGCATGCTCGACCTAATTGACGGCAGACCGAAAGTAACGTGGGCTCTGGGTACGAGATTGAAGGAAATTTGATTCCGGGACTCCTGTGTTATTCAAATATGCATAGATGGAGCAATTGTTCAGACTTCATGTGAAACTTGCTTTGAAATAACGATGTAAACAATGTCTGTATTTAATTATGATGATGTTTGTTCATGGAAGACCTTGTCCGGATTAATTATTTTTAGGTTTGTGTACGAGCAAGAAGAATTCTGAACATGTTCTCGGTAATCTCTATTTCCGGTCGTAAAAAGAGCCTTTTTGCATGTGCCTTTTATCATCCTTTAGAATATGAGAAACCATGTATTTTTGTTCTCAAAATCAGATTTTTCTCTTGCAAAAGTCGTAAAACTAGTGTGTTTTCACGACTGTTTTTTTATGCGATCACGATCTCGGAAAAAAACGTTTATTATTCAAATTTGTGTGACGTCGCGCGCGCGCTCGTTGAGTCAAATGCGCAGAACACAATGCGTGCTGGAATTATGGGCCACCGTCCTTAAATATATTGCTTTGTAGGCGCTGCTCTAAATGATTGCCTGGGGTGCCTTATCAGGGGACGATTGTGCAAGCGGAAGCGATAACAGGTTAACTTTATTGAAAACTGACTGTTTAATACATTGTCTTTTACTGACAGGTTTGTGTGAATGAGAAATAATTTTGAAAACACATACTGAATTCAACTAAGTAAGTCTGGCACTTTACTGTAGTGGCTTGATTGGTGTTCATTTTCGGTTATTAGAAAGGAGAGTGAGCGAAAGTACAGTGCTTTTTTCAGAGGTATGTCTTTTTCTTTCATTCATTTGTGGATCTACTTGGGAGTTCCTACTTGAATGAGCGCATCAAAGTCTTTGAATAAAATCATAAAAAAATAAAAAAGTAAAAATTTCCAGTTTCGAATTAGCCTGCTGGATGGCTCTGAAGGGAGGAGAGAGAAGGGGAAAGAATAGGGAGGGGGAAGATGATTGTGCACGTAGTTCCACATTGAGTGAGAGGGGAGATAACACAATCTGAAAGTGATTAATTCATTAAAAACTCACGAATTTTCCGATTTTTCTTAAGACTTTTGTACCCTATTGTAGCTTCGGCTTTGATAAAACAACAAAATTTGGCACTTTTAGCTGTTAATACTCGACATTGAAAAAACTCTTATCTTGATAATAAGTTGTCGCTTGAAACAGTAAACACGAGGTATCTTTTGCACTAATATTTGTCTAATCTAAGCGCTTGTCAGCTGCCTCTATTAAAAAAAGTCTTATAGTCAACTTGACATCAAGTTCCTGCAGACGTAGTAGAACTTGCTTGGGGAAAGCTGAAGCCACTGTTCTTTTTATGCCGTTTTGCTGGTAAGGATTGTACAGATAGTTTTATAAATTTAGAGAAGTTTTTTTCAATATCGAGTAATAATGGCTAAAAGTGCCCCAAAACTAGCCCCTTTTGCAAATTTAAAGTTCAAATTTTCGCTTTGGATTAACACTCAAATTCTATTTTTACAGTTAGAAACTGAAATAATAAGATAAAATTCCTTTTAGAACTGTCTTTGGAATTGTTTAGAATTGTTATATAACATTTTCATCTAAACCAGAGCAACTTTCAAGTTAAATGTAAAGAATATATATGGAAAATGAGCGACTGGAGACCTAAACCTTTGGATTCAAATTTTTACTTTAATTTGACTTTTATACACCTAAATCAAACTAAACTTTCTGAAAGAAATTACTTTAGCTTTGTACAACACTTATTCTTCGACTGAGAGGTTTTTGTTGTTCAATGTTTGAATATGAAAAACAATCTCTTAAAATCAAAAGTGACTGTTAAAATTAAAACAAGTAATAGTAAGCACTTTTCTCAACGCCAGCCGGTTAAGACGTTTTACTCTTTTCCCTAGCTCTATATTTGCCAGAGCTGAACTGAGCGGCGAAGCTGAAGCGCGGGAAGGCTTGTAATTATATACTGAAGTTGAAACTTAGGAAATCTCGTTCTTTGAGTTAAACTCTCGTTCCTAAAAGAATGTAATGAACATTTAGTGCATCAATAGAAAGATAGAAATAGAGAAAAATGTCTCGAAAATTCCGTGCCTTTAGTTGTTGGGAATCTTACACTTTTTCGGTATTCTTGTCCGACTTGGGTTGCGTAAGTTTACCATACTTTATGATCCTAGAATTGTTTTTATCTCAAGGATAAAAGACGTTAGTTTTCCCTAACAAATCCAACTTTTATATACTGAACATAATTATTTGCTTTGCGATTTAGGGTTCTGGGTTTCTACTGTTTACAACTTTCCCGTTTTAAGTCATCAATAATGAGACCCCAGTGAAGACAATAAAAACTTTTTCAAAACAAAAAAAAGTTTCAGAAACCGAGTAAACAAAACATCCTACGATGTTTCACTCATTTTCAGGTGTAATAATAGATCTAGACATGAAAACATTTTTTGATGCTGATTGGCTAAGATCAGTGCTGTTTCAAGGAAATTTAGTTCATATTTGAGTTTTCAAAAACAGCGTCAAAATCAAAGTTGTCTTAATTCTGCTGTTGTTCACCTTGCATTATATAGCATCAAAACTATGCATATTCTGATCACAAAGGAACGATTTTGATGGGGAAAAAGGTGAAAAAGTTGATAATTTTCTTGTGTTTTTGAATGAAATTTTAGCTGAAATGTGCCCGCTACTGACGTCATCACACGTCATCGAGCGCGCGGCCAGGTTTTATTCAAAAAAGTTCGCTCATGGAGCATTCATTTTTTAGGAGGGGGGGTGGGCCGGAGGAATTGAGGGGTGGGCCAAAAGAAATTTACTATATGAAAGGGGGTGGGTCATGTTTTTCTGAAAGTTAAACCAGGTCAAGGGGCCCTATTTTCATATTTAATTTGGAAGTGGGGTGGGTCATCAATATAGTTCAATTCCTTACAGTGGGGGCTTGCAATTTTTTTGTATTTGATTCCTGCAATTCCTCCGGCCCACCCCACCCCCCCCCCCCTCCCCAAATTTTTGAATATTCTCTCAACAAAAATCAGCTAGCAAAATGAAAAGGAGATAATGCGGCCTGTTTTTTGTTTTAATTATTCTTAGGAAAGAAGATATGCAGAAATATAGAAACGTAGAGTTATTATGAATGGTTTTTCTACCAAATTAGTTGCAAATAATAATAGGCTTTATTTCCAGAGGGTAAAACACATGACAGTAGTTTTACAAACACTGATAACTCCGTGGCCCTCAAAAACTACATATAAATATATAATCTACAGCTATGAATTTTGAAATTTAAAAACACTACTTAATAAATATATAAATATATAAAGGCGATTTGAAAATGTATTTTTCAAAACCACATATTAAAAAACAACATTTCAAGATGTTTTAAATAGAAAAAGTAAACAAAGATACATTACAATTTTATGATATATCATATCATACTAATATAATAAATTAATGTTCAAATTTATCAGAAAACATAGAATAATAAATGAATGAATAAATAAATGCTCAAATTCGTCATATATCACAAATAAATAAATAAATGCTCAAATTCATCATATATCACAAATATTATGTTAAATGTTCAATTGGTTGGCTGCTTTTTGGTCTGTGAGAAGTTTTCTATATAGACAGCTTTTAAAACTGGACACCGATCCACTTTCTCTAACTTGGATACCAAGAGAGTTCCATTCTGTGATCGTTCTGACAGCGTAAGTCCTTCCTCCCTCGGTTTTCCTTTTGTATTTGGGACATATGAAATTTAGATTTGAGTATCGTAAGACTCTTTGATGGAGAGATGAGTTTTTTGGCAATAGTTCATCTATGTATCCTGGAGTAGCATAGTTATCGCTTAAACGCTTATATGCCAGAGCATTTCGTTTGATGTAAGATTGCTTTGAAAAGGGGAGCCAGTTCAGTCTGTTGAACAAATCTATTGATGGAGTGTTCTTTTCTGAGTTAAGTATAATTCTCGCTGCCCGTTTTTGTAATTTCAGAACACGATGTAAGTTTTCCTTTGAAAAACAAGTCACTAGAAGTATTTAAGTTGTAAATGACGAAAAAGCTTCTTCTTTGTACGTAAATCCTTGAATTTTAAATGATTTATAAATTGAATTCGTAATCTCTCCAGCATTTTCCTGATCACCGAAGGACAACCGTGAATTTTCGTCTTGGACTACAAATTGGACTTCAAATTTGAAATGTATTCTATTTGCAATTTTTATATTGTCATAAAAGACTTACTTTTCATTAAAATCAAGCAAAATTTTCACGACAACCTAATCTCAAAATTGACAATAGATATATTATCAATTCTGAACATTGTAACAAGTAGTGACTTAACAATCCGTTTAATTGATTTCTAGAAAAAGCTGAATCAAAAATCCTAACAAGCATACAGGTGTTCCTTGGGAATGTCGTTCTTTTTATTAATGTCAAGACTTCTTTGAATATACATTTCCGCGAAAGAAATTGACAAAATGAAAAAAGGAAGTTTGATAAGTAAAGTAAAGTAAAGTAAAGCGACCATATTTTAAGTCGATAACTTTGAGTAACTGATAAACTTGAGGTCGACGGTGCGCTTATTTTACTGCCCTCTCTCCATGATCAGTGCTCCGTTTTAAGGCTATTTAAAGCTACTTAAAGCTACACAGAAAGGAAAGAAGTTAATTGATCATGAAACAAGGACCTCTTGCACCGAAGGCCGCGCACTAACCAACGGTGTCATCTTTGCTCCTATAAGTGACATATATGAATACATCGTATAGAAGGAAAAAGTCCGCATTGCTCGTCTATTTAATTTATTGATGTTTTACTAATTTTTTTCCTCTTTCCTTCTTCTTTCTCTCTCTCTCTCTCTCTCTCTCTCTCTCTCTCTCTCTTTCTTTCTTTCTTTCTTTCTTTCTTTGTTCTTCCTCTTTCTGAGTTCTTAATCGTTTTTATTCGTTTCCTTTTTTAATAAATTTTATTCTCTATTTTCATTTAGTTTTGTTTTTATTCCTTGGCCTCTTCCTTAATTTTTCGTAATTTTTCCGTCTTGTTTTAGTTGGGTATATAAAATGGTTACCAAGGAACATTAGCGAAATAATCTACCAACAAAAAAGCTATCAATTTTCAATTTTTAGATTAAGTCAATATTTTATACTCAATATTAACAGCTTGAGATGTCTTATAAATTGATTCTTAATAAAACAATAAACCATTTGTAAGTATTTGTAAAGTAAACGTGATTTCGGAATTTTGAAAAATGACTGACTTTCCTTCTAAATTCGTTGTCTTATAAGCACTATGTCGTCATGGTAACGTAAATGACGTCCATAGTTTATACCATAGTTACCCACGGAGTCTCGTATTTGCTGGTCGAGGAGTTCAAAAACAGAACCAAAGTGTTGTAATTTTTCACTTTTTTTGGTCATTAGTATATGATTACTTCATATAAATTGCTGCGAAAAGGTTTATACTCACGAGTTGTTTGTGTTTCCCTGGGCAACGGTCAACAATATGTTGTGCACTGGTAATAAAAAAACAGGAAGTTGATTGAGCTTTGAATGCGCGTTTTTGGCAGCGCGCGTTTGCAAATTAATTAATTTGGACATGAGGCAAAACTCGTGTTTATATTGTCAAACTATTAAGACGAATATACAGAATTTATTTCGAGAGAAAGATTGATACAACCCCCCCCCCCCCCCCCAACAATGTCACCAAACAAGCTGCAAAATTCTCCGAAAAACTTTTTGCAAAGAAAAGTTAGTTTGTTGATTGACAAGTTTTGAGTGAATTTTGAATAAAGACATTCGGCTTCGCCTCGGGAAACACCAGTGGTCTTGGGTCCACAAAACATACTGTTTCCCTCCGTTCCAGTAATTAAGTGTTAATTGTTCACGTGATACCCTCTCGCCCAATCAGAGAACGAGAAAAAATAGACTATGACAGTTGGTATATATATATTTTTCACATGTGAAAATATAAAATATTGTAGAAATAGAAAACGAGGCAGCGTGCTATGTTGAGTTATAGAAGCACGGGGAATTGTAAGAAGACGAGAGAAGTGTTAGGAGAAGCACGAGGCGTAGCCGAGTGCTTCTCAACACTTCTCGAGTCTTCTTACAATTCCCAAGTGCTTCTATAACTCAACATAGCACTGCTGCCGAGTTTTCTATTTCTTTTATAAAATACAAATTGAAGTTTTATTTTCTTTTTTCGTTGGAGAAAGTTTGAAAATGTGCGCGCGCGTGCTGTGTGTTCTTATAGAGAACGCGCGACACGCGTCCTCTGGCCAATCAGAGCGCGCGATATATCATAGTTATTTTATAAAGCATTATATTTATGAGGTTTGCTGCATAGAATTCTCGTTATCAGTGATATGTATTAATGCTTCCAACCCTTAAGCCCTCATACAAAAATAGCCATATATATGCAATGTATCCAGTTACACTGAACGCTTGAATCACTGAACAAAGGTCTGATGAATTTAAAAGCTCAGATAAAGTTCTACTATTATAAAAAAAAAACGCGGACATCAAATTTAGCTGAAACGATACTGAATAACTCTTTAAGGATCTAATAATCACCAGGTAAAATCTTTTCTCGGTATTCCAAAGGGAAGTACTATATTTTTATGAATCTTTACTTAACTAACGGCTTCACTCCATACATTTCTTTGTATTTAGTTGACTTGATTTATTTTATTTCTTTTACACTAATAGTTTGTGTAAATGGGTTTTCTTGCATTGTCTGTGCCTAGGATTGATATATTTTCTGGCCAGTTTTTTCCAATTACGTTGAGATATTTCAATCACAAAATACAAAGAAATGTGTGGAAGCGTTTAGTTGAGTAAATGACGTTACTGACACCTCTAAAGATTCATAAAAATATAGTACTTCCCTTTGGAATACAGAGAAAAGATTTTACCTAGTGATTACAAGATCCTTGAAGAGTTATTCAGTGTCGTCTCAGCTGAATTTGGTGTCAAAGTTAATGATGCCGTTAAAGTTTTCCTTCTATTGCAATAATGGAACTCAACATCCTTCAGGCTCATGTCATGTCGGTTATATGGTGACCAAAATCTTCCCGTTCCTACCCCGGGCTAGTGCTAGTGGATGCGTTGTAAGAACATCAACCGATTTGGACATTTATGACGTCAAGTTGACGTACATCCAAATCTGCTCTTGCCAACCGTACCCGCTGCTGTGCGAATCCGCTCGCTATACATCAAGTACTTAGCCTAAATTTCACACATTTTTTCTATTCGATTTTTCCTTCTTCGCAGGGTGACGTCATGATTCCCTTCATGATGTCAGCAACTCTATTAGTACTCATAGGTCACGTGGTACAATTTACGGAGTCCAAATGCTTGCATACCCGTTCTGACATCATTCTACAAAATCACGTGATTTTCTCTCAGACACGCCCACACATCGGTGAGTGCTGGCAGACGTGTGAGCAAGATGATCGATGCCAAAGTCTGAACTTCATTGTGAGATCTCTCCTATGTGAGATCAACAACAGGACCATAGACTTTGCACCTGATGACGCAATAAACGTACCGTACACTGCTTACTTTGACAACCCTTTTCGAGGTGAGGATACTGAAACCTGAATACAAAGATCGGGATATTTCAAATAACGATAACTACGAATATTGTTATTCGATATTAAATCTTTAGTTGCTGTTGGTACAACAAAAAACATGCCAGCGGTTTCCTGTGCTGAGATAGTAAAGTCTGTTGGGAAGGTCAGCGGTCGTCACTGGCTTATTGACCATGCGCAGAGAGGTGTTCCATTCATGGCGTACTGTAATATGACTACCTTAGGTAAAAATACAACTACAGTCACCACATCTTCTCAGATCAATCCTTCTGGCATGGATGAAGATGAAGGAAGATAGACCATTCACAGTTCTCGTCGTTCAACCTCAGCCTCGACTCCGTGTAGTATATTCTTTAGAATTTGACAACAGCCCGTGGAATTTTAAAGTGTTTTGATTGTTTGTTGATGTGTGCATTCCTTACATTATCATGGACTGTAGTCATTTTCTAAAGAATATATTTCACTGAGGTTGAACGACGAGAACTGTGAAATGGTTTATTAATTTGTTATATAAAGAATTACTTTCATTTATACAAAAATAGTAGCCTCCGTTGCAGACGTCTTTTGTAGTTCGCCGAAAATCTCCCACTTTTCTGCAACGGAGGCTAACAATAATAGTGGCAATTATATGTTTTCTGTTATTCTGATGTCAGATCATTTCATGAGCATATACCTCTTTCTTAACTGAGAACTTTGTTTATTTATCGTGTTTATTGTCGTCATTGTTGTCCACGTTTCATTGTTTTCACATTCCATCGTTAGCGTCTTTTTGTATAATTTTTCTGTTTTTTGAATATTTAATCACTTGTCTTCGATCACCGTACCACAGAGACGTAAGTTGACATTTTCTATATTTTTGTATTCGTTTTTTGACTTGTTATTTCCATGTACTTTCTTTTAGTTTTTTCTACCGCTTATCTGTAATGCCACCGCAATGTAATGGAACGAGCGTATAACGTAAATACAGCGCGTCAACTAAACGACCGAATCGAGCCGGAAAAGTCTGTTCATTTACACGACAATTCAGTGACAATGTCCAAACAATTTCGTGACCGTAACATAAAATATTCTACGTGAATACAGGGTGCCAATCGGCGAATTCCTTCGACTCCATGAAATTGTTCAAACCAGTCATAGACAATTGATCTATCAATGTATAGGTAAATCTATATGATTCTGTTCACAGAGTCCAGTGTTTGTCGCAACTCAAACTACTGCAAGAATGGAGGGACCTGTGTGGATAAAGGAGATTCTTATACCTGTCGGTGTAAAAGTGGTTGGTATGGAGGTAACTGTAGGCTGAGTGCCTTAAGTACTGCTTCAGGTTTGTTCTGATATTTGTCAAGAATATTGTGTAAGAAAACTATAATTTGACAGGGGGGACAACGGTCAAATTCATCAGTAAATGTCGATCGCGACATCGTATAGCGGTCGTAGACGTCGTAAAATTATAGGAGAACTAATAAAAATAGAACTTACTAGCTTGTTTTACTAGCTTGTTCGGTTGTGGGATGCGCACGGCATTAGCAACTAATTTTTTTGGTTGCTGGCTTTTCAGTGAGGTCCTGCAGAGTACATAAATTTAAATTAAAGAAAAAAAATTACAAGAAATCACAAAAACATAAAGTTACAAATATGAAATTAATGAAAGAATATCAGATGAAAAGAATATTTTCTTAGGTCTATGATCTGAATGAAGCAATACTTTTTTAGCTTTTGCTTTGAATGCCATCACCTGTGGAAGTCCATAAACTCTGGTATCAGGAAGCTGAATCTGACCGACTTGACAAATTAAATTTAGCACATTATATTTATATAGACATATTTTATTCCGATAACAACGTTACATATCTATATAGTCATAAATTATATTTTATATAGTCATATATCATCCCGATAACAACGGTGTATATATATATATATATATTATCATTTTAACATTACTATTTTAATATCCTTTTTAATATTATTTAATATTTATTTTAATATTACTATTTTAATGAATTAATTTTTTGTTATGATATTATTTTTCCTATTATTTTGTCTCCCCGATTAGTAGGGCACTTGTGCCCGGCTATAAGACTAGAGACTTTAATAAAGTTATTATTATTATTATTATATATGCAAGTTTCAGTTAATGTTCTTAGGTCTATGATCTGAATGAAGCAATACTTTTTTAGCTTTTGCTTTGAATGCCATCACCTGTGGAAGTCCATAAACTCTGAAATAGCAGCTCGGAATTTTGTCTGCGCATGCGTTAGCGGGCTCCCTGCGTTAACACGAAAAACTGAACATTCCAAAGATGGCGCCTTCTTAATTTTGTTAACTGAAATTTTTGGGGGCATTTGCGCGCTTCAATAACGTTGTTTCGTCTACCAAAATATCTTCGAAGACAAAATGTGCTGTCTATTGTTGTAAAGACAATATGAAATCAACCAGTAGTATTTGCAATAACTCGAAATTTTCGATAGTTCTTTGGGGTACGCGAGCCGATTGGCCCTCAAAAAGTCATCTTATATTCGTTGTCGCACGTTTTACGACCACTTAAAAATTATTCGTATCCAAATTTTTTCACAGATTATTTGGTTATACGATGTATTAGAATCCTATACATGTACATTTTGCTCTGCAGAGTTCGTCTAGTTTTTACGTAAATGCCTCATTAACATCACGCTACATCTTTTTAAAATTTAAGATTAAAGCTACAAATATTCCAAGAGAAAATAAACCACACAAATAAACTTTAAATGAATTTATTCATAATGATTGTAAAAGACACAACTTTGAAGTATGTACTCATGACAAATCAAAACATATATCTATACTAACACTAATATTTTTCCCACCATTACTCTCTCACGCATGTGTGAAAGAAATTTTGATGTGCTTTTCAATCAAAATTTATTTTTCACGTGAAGTCCAATTTTCACAGTTCATTAATGGTTTTCACTGTATAGGTCAATATGTAAAAATAACTTTTAAAGAAAAAATATTTTGGAGAGTTGTCAAACATTATTTTGTGATTTTGACTAAAGAATGGAGAATTGCTGGAATTGCAATTCTATTTGGAATACCTTCATAAAAACAAAAGCCGGGTATCTCAATGCTTTTTCGTTCAGTGAAAAACATAACATCAGTTTTTCAGTTTCAATATTCAGTTCCTGTAAAAAGCTGGTACAATCTCTCCCATCATGGGACATAAAAGACACTTCGAATTCAATAAATTGGTCGGAATTCATAAAAGTCTTCAATGTTTGGAGATACTGGCTCAACAAGCTAGTAATTGAAGCCTTGTAATCTCTTTTGATGTTTCTGATGTCGTCCTTTTGAGAGGTACTTGAAGGTTGCCTTTTCCATGGCCATGTGTTGTTTAATTTACGGCAGATTGTTAAAAAAAACTAGCAATTTCACTGACTTAAAAGAGAACTTATCACAAGAAAGATGTTATGCGGCTTGCGGGACTGACCAAATGTTCAGATTCAACTAATAACGATCAAAATAACTCGTTTGGAAGGAAGTTTTGAGGATCAACTTTGAACAACTCCAGCATCACTTTCAAACGCGCTGTCGAATGAAAACAAATTTTTGTTTAAGCCCGCGATTTATCGGTCAGCGTTCCCGAAATTCCGAGCTGTTCTCTGAAATCCGAAGTGATTACGATGGGAAAACGGCTGGACACACGAAATAAATCCGAGCATTTGTCGATTTTTTTTTTTTTTGCATTCGATTTACGACTTTACAAAGAGTAAATGTTAACATTCCATTTATCTCTCTAATCATTCCATTGACTACTGCATTGTAAGAATAAGCTCAAATCCATTACTGATGATTTTTTCAATTGTAATTTACTAATATTTGCCTTGCGAGCCTTGAGCCAGCAACCACATGACCTCTTAGAGGGCTTTTGTTATCATATGCATATGGAGATTTACACACGAGAAATCCGTTGAGTAAATTCTCGTTCGTTCACTGGTCTCAGCCGGCCAATCAGAGACGCGAACGAAGATGTTTTACTGTGAAAAAACATCGTTCGCGGTTCTGATTGGACGAACGATGTTTCTCACTAGTGGAAAAACATCGTTCATGCACGATTGTGATTGGCTTGAAAATTTTCCTCAAACTGGCTACTCTCGGCGCTTTTTATCGAGGCAAACTCAGCCTCAGTTTTAATTCATGCATTGAAGCTTATTATTTCAAAATGCGAGCAAAAAACAATTGATTTACCACAACTAGCAACGATGGATGTAACGGAAAACAGGAATTCTCAAGAGGAAAACGATTTCAAAACAACGCTGTACTACAAAACTATGCGAAGGAGGATTCACAGCTTTGCTTTACAGACACTGAATGAATGGGTCAATCTGGACCCAGGTATTTACTCGCTACGCTCACTCGTTTGTTTTCGGATATTCCTCCAAGGAGCAAGGATGACAAAGTTGGTTAGTGCGCGGCCTTCAGTGTATGAGGTCCGAGTTCGTTTCCCAGTCGAAGGGCGTACACTTCGAACGCTTTAAAAAGAATTGGGCAACCACTCTCCGAGCTTCGAAGTAAGATACCTTGCCTTTGCCTTTTGGCCTCAACTGTGCATAGAAACCGTACGCGCGCATTTTCCATATGGAGTAATCTCTATTTAACCTTGTTTAGTTAAACCACTTTTTAACATGTTTAACTTGTGACTGTGGAGTTTTTAGACTTTTGTGGTAGCCATTTGGAAGCTTTTTCTCAGATTCTAAGAACTCTAGGTTTTGAAAAAAATTCTCGAAGTTTTGATGATTCTCAAGGGAATTCGAAAACTGTCCCAGTATAACTGGAGTTTTAAATACTTCAGTTTAGGTCACTGCCAAATGATTATATATATCAAAGAAAAATGGTTTCAGTCATTTCGTCCCGATGATGTGAAGGAATGTACTCATGCACAACAATGGAGGATATTTAGACTAAATTTCTCTCATGAATAATTTTATAATGTATGAGGTAAAATTAGCACAAAATTTACCTCATGCATTATTAATGAGGGGAATTTAGTTCTAAACCTCCTTCATTCTATTCATGAAGGAAGATGTTGAAGATCAAACACCCCTATTGAAAGAAACAAAGGAACCTGAGATAAAATATTGGGTCATGACTTTTGCTGGGCCTAAAAAGAGCGTCTCTAAAAACGGCGGGGTGATCGAATCGTAGGGCGGGGTTAATTGCACTTTATTATATAACTATGACGTAATTTTACCATATAAGGATGAGAGAACTAAGCAAATATATATTTTTACAACACTCGATACTAATCTCGCGATCTGATTGGTTGATTAGAGTGTGTCAATAAGAGGACAGACACACTGCTGACGCGTTTCAGCGCGCGCGCTCGTTCTGTTGCCCCATTTGAAAAGGATTTTTTAACTTTTATCTCAACCTAGAATTGAAGATGGTTTTGAGTTGTCTGTCCTCTTATTGACACACTCTTGACGCCATAAAATGTTCAAAACTTTGCAGTGAAACCATATTGGATTTCTGCTATAGGTAATGCCAGTACCGTACAAACTAAATTCTGGACAATCATACGTCCTATCAAGCTTTCCAAATTGAAACGTGACCCAAGTTACCCTGACAACCCATCAAGCTTGGATTACATAACTAACTTTGAAGTGCCCAGTACGAATATAACAGATTTTGGGCAAACTTTGACGTCATACTTCATTGCCCCAGAGACAGGAGGTCACGTGTTCTACATGCCCTGTGATGACCAATGCGAACTGCTGATCAGCAACGATACGAACAGTAGAAATGCACAAATGGTGATTAATGTTCCAGGATGGACTAAGTTTAGAGATTGGGAGGGGTAAGTTAATAGCATTGCTGTATACCAACTGTTAAAGTCCGTTTTATAATAATCGAGTAAAATATCGCAATCTGATTGGTTGGAAACCACGATTGTCAATACGAGTTCAAGCAACGGTAATGATGTGTTTCGTCGCGCGCGCGTGTGCGCTTGTTTGTTTTCTTCAATTTCAAGACTTTTGAGTAGAAGGTCTCTCCCATACTCTTCTGCATCCTGACTATCGAGTTTGGAGACATACAAACTCCCAAACTGCAAAGTTGCTTGATGTCTTGAAATTTAGTTCCACTGTGGATAAGCAAATTAGAAATACGGTATGCCTCGGCAGGCATCTTGGGGTTCCGCGTTCGAGCAGCAATAGCAGTCATCAAACCCAGTTCATTTGCGGTTGTTTTATCTACTGCCGCCTCTCGAATACATGCATCCCATAGAGAAAATTGCTTCAACTGCCACAAGTTTATTTGATAACGCTGCCAGCTCTTCGGGTTCTGTCGCCTTGTGCACCGAGTCACTTTCATTTGCTACAGGTCTTGAATTCTTTGTTTACTTTTTTAATCATTGGGTTTCGAACAACAACATTGCCATTTGGATGGACGATATATTACTTTTATATTTTTAGAAGATCGTCCTTCGGAAACTTTCAACCCATCAATGTTCATGTCTACATTTTCTTTTCCGAACAAGCTCTTTCTAGATTGTCCATTAGATTTGGCGCCATCGACACGGGAAGATTTCCTCTCGCCTTGACTATAACACCACGATCCGGAGTTAGCAGTTTTTGCTTGTTGGAATTGGCTACTAGAGGAGATTTCTTGAAGCTTTCAGTCATGTGATTCTCTTATCTTCGATTTCAATTCTTTAGCTTTCTGAATTTTTCTTCAACATGAATTACATACTCATTTTGTTAACAAGTTACTGGATATTTCAAGTCGTAATCCAGTTTGTTCACACAAATTTGCGAGAACTATTCCAAATGGTTCTTTCCTTTGAGATGCTTTGAATTATTTTGTGAAGAAGTACGATTTATCTTCTTGAAATTTCAAAATTGGGTTTTAAAACCACATTTTATTTCCTACCATTTTAATTAATGTGGAAAAGATGTAAAGAGCGCGCGAAATTCCTCATGTATGATGGTTCTCCCCTCGATTTTATTTTGACATTTCCGGTTAGCTTTGATTGGATTATTTTGACAGTGATTTTGAGTTTTAATTAGGGGGCGTATAGTAGACAAGGCGCAAAACTGAAAAAGTCGATCGCAAAAAGCGCAGAAGGTATTTTGGGGTAGAGGCTGATAAAATAACTATTCTAAACTAGTTTTTCATGCTAAATCCGAATGTGACAGTTACCAAGACGTGTAAATGACGTATTTTGTGAATTGCTACAGTGATTTCATACTAACGGCTTTTTCATGTAATTCCAAAAATTCCCAAACTTAAAAACAATTACCATAGCTGGAAAGAGCATATCAAATTCAGTAAAACTGTGAAGTTTGAAGAATATAAGTTGAAAAATCAAGGAGATACGAATTTTCAAAAATCGAAATTTGTTTGTATCTATTGAATAACTGTAAGTGTTTTCATACAAATTTCGTTTTTTGAAAATTCTTGGTAGAAACTTTCTATTATTATTTGACCACAAACATGGCTGCCCAGCCTAGTACCCAGGCGTTCCTCTGCGAGCGCGAAGCGCGAGCGAGACCTGGGGCGAGCGCGTAAGCGCGAGAGAACGCCTAGCGAATAATGCCAAAAGTGTCCCTGATTTGACCAAAAGTGTCCCTGATTTGACCAACAGTGTCCCTGACCTTTAGCTGACTTAACAACTTGAATTTTTAAAGTTTTTCCAACAATTTCGGTGAAATGAGTATCGACATTCACCAATATAGACCAAAAATTGGATTTTTACGAGTTTATATGTTTTTAAGAAAGCATAGAGGAAGATTATACACTGTAAAGGGGATTTCTGAGTCAAGACTACGCACAAGTACATTTTATTCAAATCTATTACATTTTCAAACAATCACAGTTTTAGCAGTGATTATAAAACTGAGTGAAGTTTGTTTACAATAAAATTTGAATCGAACCCTGTTGCGGCTAAAGGGAACTTGATAAATATCAGATACATTGCATTTATTACAGAGAATCTGACGGAGATTTGTTTTATTTCAAGTGCATAAATATATGTGGATTTAACTCAACTAGTGACAGTAGTCTGTGTAAATAAAGCAATTTCAATTCACCAGAAATTTTAGCGGTATAGATAGCCATTAATTACTAAGAGATTTTACCTTCGAAGTGGAGAATCGAATAGACCGAACACAACTTATCGTATTGCTTCGATCGATGCGAACACACAACCGTTAGAGTTTTGAATTCAGCTCAATTCAGTTAATTTCACATATAGGGTGTCTTGTGAGATCCGGGAGCATTAAACTGCGACGCTACCAGCATCTTCTAAAGCATCACGTTTGCATCTGACTAAGTTAGCGTCCGCCATCTTGAGCTTTGGCATTATTCGCTAGGCGTTCCCGTTGGAGTCACTCTGTGACGTCACGTTTTGAAACGAGAGACGGGATAGCCTGGGGACTAGGCTGATGGCTGCCGTGAAATCCCTCAAAACGGCTCATCATTTCTATACCATTTTTCGGACTAAACCTGATCTATTGCTAATTAAGGAACTCTTAGCCTTAGCTTTAAGATAAGTTATTTTCACGCGGAATTTTTTTCTTTTTCCTTTCAAAGGCACTCATCTAAATCTATTCCAATGGTAGTTGGACAGTTTTATTATATTCATGCTATCTGGGTGGGTGGTCCAGTGCCGCCAAGCCATTTGTCAGTTGGAGTCAAGTTTCCAAGTGGAAAATACGACAGGCCGATTACCAATAAACACCTTGGTAAGCAGAGATAATCTCAACAGAAGATAAAGCGCTAGCATGCTGACACTTATTCTGAAAACTAAAATTTGAAAACTAAATTGCCAGAAATTCCTAAATTGATTGATTTAAACCCCTTATGAATTTTTGCTTCAACTGGGCACAAACTGCAGAGTTTGGAAAACATTCCATTCGATTGATAGCAACGACATCAATTGCTTTACGTACGTTTGTAAAATTCATGAACAAATAAAACACCCAGATTCCTTGATGCTGAAAAATGTAATAATTTGTAAATATGATGTGACTTTTCATGACCCTTTCAAGGACTTAAGGTCGTTTGTAATATGGAGGAGGGGGCTGGAAGTTTTTGCCCAGAGGTATTTGTTAAGAATTTGACCCTCCCTCCACAAACATCAAATTAATTGTAAATTTGATCCCCACCCCCTTCTCCCTCATACAACGGAGTCAGTTGTGATGGCAAGTATTCAGGCGTTCACTGTCCTCTTTCAGTTGCTTGCGAAGTATTGTAAAATTTTACTTCTTCATCAAGATTTTGATGGAAGGAATTGGCTTCTGCAATAGATTTTCATAAGATATATTAATATATATACCCATAAAACAATCAGTTAAGTTTTGCATGTTTAATTTATCAGTGCTTTCATACTCTTTTCTGGTTAAGTTATTGGTTGAGTTATTTCTAAACCACGTAAATGAATGCCACAATTTCAGACCACATGCATGGACTCTCTCAAGCACAGAAAACAAAGCATATTTTTTAAAATATGATATATTTAAAAATATGGCTCCACCCAAGAGAGCATAAATAAGAGAGGGAAACTTCTAATACCGCGCGCGTCATGATAATTCCCGGTTGGGCTATTTTTAGTAACCGGATGCAGTTTAATTTTCGTCTTACCCTACTCCCGTGCGTCAAAAATCTAAACAAGTGGAATTTCAAAGATTTGAGCTTTTTGAAATCCCACGAGCGATTTCAAATTTATTTCAAATTCCATGAGAAAGCCATATGATTTCCTATTGATAATATAATGAAAAAAATTATAGAAAGAAACGAGTTTTCCTCATCTAAATGAGCGAAAATGTTTGAATAAAACCTAAGCGCGTGCTCAATGACTTGTGATACGTCAGTAGCGCGCGCATTTCCGCTAATATTTCATTCAAATCCAAGGAGGATTGGCAGAGCTTCCCATAATGCTTTGCGCACGAACTATATTATCACTTTTGCTGATCACGTGATCAGTCATTTGGCTATAGATTTCCTAGAGATAGCTAGGAGCTCTAGGAGCTCGTAGGTCAAAAGGATTTATAGACGAAAACACAATAATTCTGCATTGCCGTGATTGGACCGACGCAAAGGGTTGTTATCGAAAGTTGTCTATGTTTTGAGGTAAATACTGTCATTGGTCACATATTAGCCGGTTTTCCTGAGAAAACAGCCGAATAAAGCCGGAGTTTTTGTGTGTTTTCTTCCAGTTATGCCGATCAAACATTTTGGATCTAGTCGGCAAATGCTTGTCTCTTGTTCTCATTTAAGTATTCAACTAGAGTCATAGAAAACTTTCTTCTGTTGCTTTTATGGTATGAGCTAGAGGTATTTTAGGAACGATCAAATTTTGCTTTTTCATGGTCAAAACTAAAATTCTCAAAACTTGGGCAGATACAAGCCAATCGCATTTGTCTTGCTTCTGACTCAAAGTGGCGTGTTTGAAAATAGTTTGACAACTTTCATCGCTAGAATTCAGCAGAAATTATCCTGAACAAAACAATGGCTCAAAAATAAACGAAAAGGCTAAATATACCTTGCAGTTCTTAAAGATTTGGAAATGTTTACGTGCTTTCGATGACTGAACCAAGCAGCGTTCCACATGGTGAGTTGAAAGCCGTGGTTTTTGGTTTGAAAGAGATTTACAGAATGAGGATTTTGCTGGTAAACAAGAAGCTGTTGATTTGGATTATCTATTGGCTGTTTACCGATAGCTTGCGTTAAAACATCTCTACACTGGCGTAACTGCGGTTTTTACGAAGAATGTCAGTTGTCTCGTGGCGAACGTCAAGTTTGGAAATCTTCATCTGTTTTTGTACGTAAGTAAGAAACAAAACTTTGTTTGATATAAACTGGCGTCGTTTGAAAATTAAGTTAATGCTCAATCGAGTCAATTTATTTAAATTTACACTTGTTATTTTGCTTTTGCCCGACTATGAAGCTCAGTTTGTACTATAAGTAGTTTGTAAGCTTAATATACAAATTAAACAAGAACTGGAAAAATGGTGAAAGTCATTTTTTTCTAGTTATATTTTTAAGTTAGGTTTTGGTTTCCTTACTAATTAATAGGTTTAGATCTGATCTTTTTACGATCGTGAGGAGTTGTGCATGTTTTGTCAGTGACAACGTTTTGTGTATTCATTAGGACTGATCATATAAGCTTATTATCCTCAATATTTCTTTAAAATAATACACATTGATTTATAGTGGTATTAACTCCATAACTCGAAGATAGCTTCATTCCCTAGCCGAGGTTTTTCCCTTCTCATCAACCATACGTCATATTGGTTTTCTTGTTCATAGTTCGCCAACCGTAAAAAGGCAATGTTCACGTCTTTTTTTCATCACAAAAACATGGAGCCCTTTGGAGCCCTTTCCAAAAATTAACATTCAAATTTCTTCTTCTTTAAGTTGGTAAGGGTATTTTTCCTATACATTCGATTTTTAAGTGGATTTTGACTTATTTTGTTTGAGTAGTTTGTCACTGTTCTGGCATTTTCTCAAATGGTGAAATAGCCTATAATTCAAAGCGACAAAAAAAAGTCAAAAAACAGATCACAAGGTTTTAAAGTTCTCTAAAATGAAAAACACGTGTTAGAAAACGTTGTCATACTTATTTCTTGTCCATTTTTCGCCAAAAAACCTTTAATAAACAACTTCAAAAAACTACATCAATGCACAGAATCAGCCATTCCAATTTATCTACTTCCGGTATGACCAGTGATTTGTGCGCAAAGCATCATGGGAAGCTCTGCCAATCCTCCTTGATTCAAATCATTCAAAACACAACAAAATCCCCAACGTTTTTGCCTTATTTTCATCAAAATCGTTCTTTTGTGATCAGAATATACATAGTTTTGATGCTAGATAATGTGAACAACAGCAGAACTAAGAAAACTTTGATTTTAACGCTGTTTTTGAAAACTCAAATCTGCACTAAACAGTTCTCTGGATCAGAAGTGTCAAATTATGACGCATGCGCAGGAGTAGGGTAAGACGAAAATTAAACTGCATCCGGTTACTAAAAAAAGCCCAACCGGGAATGGCGCGCGCGGTATTAAGAAGTTTCCCTCTCTTATTTATGCTCTCTTGCTCCACCAAAACCACTGAAGACAGTTTGTAAAATTATCTCCCTCAATGAAAACCCCTGTGACCCATCTTCAGCCTCTCGTGTAACTTCGCATCGTCATATCATCTTCAATATTTACTTCTTTTTACACGGATAAAACATTTGTCCATTTAGTTGTTGTACAGCGAGATTTTATTTCGCTTGAAGCGGGAGAATTCTTGACGAATTTTTTCCTTTTTTCTCAATAGCCCCACCTTCGACCTCCAAACCGGTAAGTCAGCTCAAGTTCTTTATTTAATATATATATCATTATGGTTATGTTGTCCCTGGTAGCTGGGACAGATCTTTTGTTTCCTTTTCACTGCTCCGCGCGAACACTAAAACAAAAGGACAACTCGCCTTCCAAGCTATGCAACGAGACAAGTCTTATTACTCGTGCCCAGGCCATAGGGCGGGAACGAGTTATAAACTGCAAATGTTTCTTTTTCCTCTCGTCGTCCGCGAGAAAAGGCCATTCTTGCGCAATCGGTCACGTGATGCACTCCTGATTGGTTAAGAGTGTAAGAAACAATGCCCTTCATTCATCACCTTTGAGCGCGTGCGAACTCTTCGTAGTGAAGGCAAGCCAGGAACTTTAGGAATGCAAGATGGCCGACTACAAAGAAAATAGCTTTCAGAGACAGGCTCTTCCTGCAGTAGAACAATGTAATTTGGAGCTTTTAACTCGAGATATACCTATATACTTATAAGAGCTTCAGAATGGGCTGTTATTTTGAGCTTGATCTCCAATACTTTGACCAAATATCGATCGGGAACTCTAAATGGAGTACTTCAAAGGAAGCCCCCGCGATATAGACTATTTCCTTTGAGCTGGAAATCTACGAATTTCTCATCCTACATGTTGCTAAACGAAGACACATAGAAGCAGGTCAATTATATTCCTCATTCAAGCATTCAAGAGATCTTGAGAGGTTTTTGTACTGAATTTTAATATCGGAATTCTGGACCAGACCATTGCATTGAAGTAGGTCTTTTATTCGTATATAAAACATCTGAAACATGAACTTTCCTAAGAGATCCTTTGCTATTCGACAACCTTTCTTCCTCTGGCTCCGACATCGAGATTGTGCAAGACTTCAAATTACTAGGGGTAACAATTTCATCAAACCTCACTTGGAATACCCATGTTAGTCACATCTGTACCAAAGCAAGTAAAAGACTGTATGCTCTAAGAGTTCTTAAACGTTCTGGAGCTACTACGAATGACTTAATCACTGTTTATTGCTCATTCATTCGCCCGGTGTTGGAATATGCCTGTGCTGTATTTCACTTCTCCTTTACGCAAACTTTATCTGATCAAGTTGAGCACATTCAGAAACGAGCATTGAAGATCGTGTACCCACATTCACCATCATATGCTTCCTCACTCGAGTACGCTGGCATCTCTACATTACACCAACGCAGATTTGACCAATGCAAGACTTTATACAAGAATATTCAACATCAAGAAGACAACAAGTTAACAAGCCTTCTCCCCGATGCCAAGTCCTCTAAGTACAATTTAAGAAATCCACGCACGTACACTTTGTTCAATTGTAAAACCGAACGCTTAAAAAACAGTTTCATCCCTAAATGTGTCCACCTCTGGGATGCAATATAGACGCATAGTATTATTATGAACAGTCTTTTTATATTATTTGTTCTTACATTTAATATACTTATTTGTATATACATATTTATTATATACATATCGAGATTTACTCACAGAAAAGCCATTCAATAGATTTTCGTTTGTTTACCAATCTCCGCCAATCAGAATGCGCGTATCGTTTTCTTCACGTGTGAGAAAAACGATACGTCCAATCAGAAGTCGCGTATCGCTTTTTTTCACGTGTGAGAAAAACGATACGTCCAATCAGAAGCGACTTCATTTCTGATGAAAATTTTTCTTCAAACTGGCTCCTCTCAGCACTTTTTATCGAAGGATTTTCAGTCTTGACTGTTCAATTAATCTTTATTCAGTAAGAATTCAAGCAGATAAGCTCATTCATCACAAAAGTCATCGATGTCATGAAAAATAAGAGCTCTATGGGGAAAAAGGTTTTCAAAACCAAGCTGTGCTGCGGCAAGAGCGAAGGAGGATTCACGGCCGGCAGTTTCAGAGTCGCTGAATGGAAATTTAGTCCAAATGAGCTCTTTCAACAAAAGCTTGGAGAAAAACACTTATAAATCCAGTTCAAGATAATTTATTTCAAGTTTTGAGGGACATTTGAAACGCCAGGTAGTACGTTTAACGGGCGTGAATTTGACCGTAAGTTTGTCTTTGAATGAACTCAAATTCTTCGCATTGTCTTTGCTCGTTTTGTAAACAAACACCTGTCAGTGAGCAAAAAGTCCAAGTTACACTGAAAAGAATTATAATTTATACTGTAATTCACTTTAGATACAAATACATATTAGTTTTGTTTTGGTTTGAAGTCTGTTTGTTATTTAAACTTTGTTTTCTAGAGATTTTTGTGCTTTTGAAATCAAAATCTTGACCGTGGAAAAGCAATATCCATATTCACAGCAAAACGACAAAAATTTATAGAAATCTCGATTTATATATGATAAACAGAAAACACCATGGAAAAGTGCTTTGTACAGTTTTTTATTCACTCGTTGTTTTCGTATCATAAAACTCACTCGCTCGAAGACTCGCTCGTTCGTTTTATGATACTTCACAACTCGTGAATAAAAACCGTACGCGCGCACTTTCCATGAAGTAATCTCTATATATTATCTAAATACTTCTAAGTGTTTTATAGACATCGAACGACTCGTTCAAGAAGGACAAAGGCAAACACTAATAGCTGCTGACAGACAAATTGACTAATCAGATATTCTTTAGTTTAAGTTAGCCGATTCAAAAAAGGTCTTTATTACTACTGCGACTTGTTGAACTACAGGCTACCAGTGCACGCTTCGAGGAGCGTCTTGTTAAAAAGTTTATTAACGACAACATGTCAATCGCTCTTACTCTTAGACAAGGCGCATTTTCGAAAAATCGGATACCTGGAGGCATTTTGGGGTAGAGGCTGATAACATAACTATTCTAAATCGATTTTTCATGCTGAATGCGAATATGACTGTTACCAAGACGTATTCTGCAATCTTATACGAATAAATGATGTATTTTGTGAATTGCTACAGTCATTTCATACTAACGGCTTTTTCATGTAATTCCAAAAGTTCCCAAACTTAAAAACAATTACCATAGCTGGAAAGAGCACATCAAAATCAGCAAAACTGTGAAGTTTGAAGGATATCAGTTGAAAAATCAAGGAGATACGAATTTTCAAAAAATGAAATTTTGTATGAAAACACTTACAGTTATGCAAGAGATACCAACAAATGTTACCAGCCTCTACCCCAAAATGCCTTCTGCACTTTTTGCGATCGCCTTTTTCAGTTTTGCGCCTTGTCTATCTAGCGGCAGCTAATCTTAGGCCCAGGGCAAACGTCGAATCTTAGTCGAATTTAATTCGTCGAACCTATTTATTTTGAAATAGGCGCATGAATGGTGCGACGTTTGCTGCAATTAAATTCGACTCAAATTAATTGATTCGACTTGCCAAGTCGGATAATGCGACAGCGGTTCGACACAGGTGCGACGTTTGCTACCACGCTGGAATGAAGTCGACTCTTTGTCGTACCTATTTTAAATGTATTCTACGCGACTTAGATTCGACGTTTGCCCTAGGCCTAAATGTCCTTTTAATTATGATTATTTCAGTCATCTCAAAATATCGAAATTAAATAAATATATCTGTATCTTAAAATTATTTATAGAGCAAAAAAACGAAAAAGAAAAAAAGAAAGAGAGAGGGAAAAAAAGAAAAAGAAAAAGAAAGAAAAGAAAATGAAAAAAGGAAACAAATTGAAAGCTCCCATGCGCGGTCTCGAACCCTAACCATTTGCTTCAAAGGCCAGAGTTATTCCATTACGCCACGGAATCACGTAATTTGCACAACAATAAACATTCCATTCACACGATACACTAGGTTATTTTGTCCTCCAATCCCTCAGTAGTCCAGTTAGCCTAGTGGTAAGGTGCAGTCATTTACGGCCTAGGATCCGACTGTTTCCTCCCTCTTTGACCGCGAAGCTCGCTGCGTTCTACCGATAGCGCGGAAGGGGCCGAAATCTTCTTCCTATACGTAACATGCGATGATTCAGCATTATGTCTGGATGCATGGTCGACTTTTTCGATTTTGCATAAAATTAGCATACTAATTACTATTTACTGCGTGGGTTCGAATCCGGAATTTTTTCTCTTTTCTTTTTCCCTCTCATTTTCCTTTTAAAATGTTCTTAGTTTTCTTTTTTGATGGTTTTACGTTTTTATCGCTGCACTTTCCTGACTATCACGGTAATTAAAATCAGATCGACCACAGGAAGCCCATAGCAAAAGAGTCACTCAGAGTTCTAGAGCAAAACTGTCAATTTATGGTTCGTCTTCAGTGGTGTCCGGTCTTACTACTATTCTTATTACTCAGTCGTGCCCAGGCCATAGGCCGGGAACGAGTTATAAACTGCAAATGTTTTTTTTTTCTCTTTTCGTCCTGAGGCACTTCTGATTGGTTAAGAACGTAAAAACAATGCCCTTCATTCATCACCTTTGAGCGACTGCGAACGCAAGCCAGGAACTTTAGGAATGCAAGATGGCCGACTACAAAGAAAATAGCTTTCAGAGACAGGCTCTTCCTGCAGTAGAACAATGTAATTTGGAGCTTTTAACTCGAGATATACCTATATACTTATAAGAACTTCAGAATGGGCTGTTATTTTGAGCTTCATCTCCAATACTTTGACCAAATATCGATCGGGAACTCTAAATGGAGTACTTCAAAGGAAGCCCCCGCGATATAGACTATTTCCTTTGAGCTGGAAATCTACGAATTTCTCATCCTACATGTTGCTAAACGAAGACACATAGAAGCAGGTCAATTATATTCCTCATTCAAGCATTCAAGAGATCTTGAGAGGTTTTTGTACTGAATTTTATTAATATCGGAATTCTGGACCAGACCATTGCATGGAACTAGGTTCCATTTGACCTTGGACGTTTGGTCACGTAATGTCTTTTATTCGTATATAAAACATCTGAAACATGAACGGAAAAAATACACGATTTGTTATCAGTTGTTTCAAAAACGCCGTTGTAGAAGTCTTTACAGCAAACAATTGAGATATATAGTGAAATAAAAAGTTGAATAAACTGGTATATTCGCTGAGGTAATATTTTTGCATGTCGGAGATATATAATACCCATGCATGATAATAGAAGGACAAAGGCAAACATTAATAGCTGCTGACAGACAAATTGACTAATCAGATATTGGACGGACCATCTGATCCGGCATCACCCGGTGGTCGACGATAACAAGCTCCTACTTTTAAAGTTGCTGGGCTTACAAAAGTTTAATTCCTTTAGTTTAAGTTAGCCGATTCAAAAAAGGTCTTTATTACTACTGCGGCTTGTTGAAATACAGGCAACCAGTGTACACTTCGAGGAGCGTCTTGTTAAAATGTTTATTAACGACAACATGTCAATCGCTCTTACTCTAGCGGCAGCTGATCTAAATGTCCTTTTAAGCCGATTTTGGGCTCCCTTTTACAAGGGCACGAGTGAACGCACGAGTGCGTCTAGTTTTGGTACAAAATGTCTATATTGTGTTTTTTAAAGACGTCTGGAGATCCCGCCGAGTTTATGCACAATGGCTCGCTGTCATCTTTACTACGCATGCTCTTACAATCTCAAAACCATTAGGTGCAATTTCCTTAACTTCTGATTGGTTTGGACTAAATCAGTCAACAGCGCCATTTTGAAAGCCACTTCTATGTTCTAGTTCTGATTACGGCTGTTTAAACCGGCTACATTTGCAGTATTCTAAAGCCAACACTCTTTGTAAGTCAGCGGTTGATTTTTGACCGCGTTTCTATGGAAATTCATCATCTTCATTCACATCTGGCAGTGATGGCGGACGGTCCAGACATTCAGAATTTAGTAACAATAGATAACTTCGCGACCAATCAACACTCAGGAATAGGGTAGTCGGTTACTATTCGGTACCACAAGTCAAACGACCATAAATTCGTGCAAAACCATAGACAGACAGGCTCTGATCACTTGAAGAGATCTTGAAATGGCATGTTTACTAAGGCTTGGTGAGAATATAGCAGCCTAAATTCATGCCTAAATTTATTCATCGTCACGCAACAAAGTGAGCGTTGCGTGATGAGACAGATGAGATTAAATAAAATTTTAGTCACTTCAGTGTCCCAACAGACACTGTTATCGATGAGAGCCCTGACAAACATAAAAAAATACAAAACATACATTAAATAAAATTACAAACAATAAAATACTATATATACGAAAAGCTGATCATAGATTTAAAACTATAAAAAAACTACATATAATATAATTATGCTTTTCTAGTTTATTTTACATGCGCAGATCAATACGACAAACTTGCTCGCTGTCCTGACACCTAAAGAACAAGACAATCTACTAATTTTTGAAATATATTTTCATTGTCTATAAGGATTTTGATAATGGCTGGATTCTGATCGCACGATTTTCAAATTCTGACGCCAAGAATTGGATGGCAGCAAATGGATCATGGTGGTATGACATCACAGCCCCTCAAGGAGACCCCACAAGTAAAACTGCCAATCAAGACATGATTGCACCAGCCTTTTGGACTGCCAGAAGAGATAAGATCAAGATCACACGTACAGACGACCCCACCCATACACCTCTATTGGTCACTACCTCCAATTGTCTGGGTGGACGCACATTTCGTGAAAAGTTGACCAGCTATGGTAACTTTAGAAATGGTGTTGTTTGGGCAAATGACACATGTCTCGGTAGTTGTCAGGTGACCTACGGTGGGAGTTACACAACCACGCTTGGGTTCGAACAAGCAAACTGTGACGGCAACATACAAACAAGAAACAAGATTGGATTTTGGTGCGAATGGTTTGCAGATGGAGCCGTTATGATGGTTGGTGGAGGTGGTGAGGATTGTGCAAGAGCCGACCATGGTCTTGGTATTACAGAGGAAGATTCTGCCAAATTTGGTATATCCAAGGGCTGTGATTTTGGATATCTGTCTGGGGATGGCTCTTCTTGCACAAAACTGCAATATGCTCTTAATTTGTGGATCAAGTAGGTTGATCTTACAGTCATATTGCAGACGGCAAACATTTTTTTCTTTGCGAGAACAAAATCCCATGGCATATGATTTATAGTTGTTATATTGATAATATTAGTTATTATCAAATAGATTGCATTTTTCCTTTGTCTGTACTCTAATAGATGCACAGATGCCGTCAAAATGTGGTGAGAGCAAACACGAAGTCAAGTGGCGTGACTGTTGTTGTCACCGCATTTTGACGTCATCTGTGCATCTATTACAATATACCTTAGAAGCAGTTTAACAAGTGACGTCATCTGTGCATCTTTTACAATATACCTTAGAAGCAGTTTAACAAGTGAGTGACGTCATCTGTGCATCTATTACAATATACCTTAGAAGCAGTTTAACAAGTGACGTCATCTGAGCATCTATTACAATATACCTTAGAAGCACGTTAACAAGTGCTCGTGACGATGGCAGCAGTGACTTTTCTGGTGATTTTTTCAATTTTTTTGGTCCAAAATTGTTATGATTGATCTAGGTTGATTTGAACTGTTCCTTCAGTGGAGGGCGGGGGGAGGGGAGGGGGAGCAGGGGAAACGCCGACATCAAAGTAACGAAAATCAGAACCATCGATAACATTAGTGAGTATAATTATGCCGTTTTAGGGCGTCAAATACAAATCGTAAGTCTTGAGAAAATCATTAATTTTAATTCAAGATTAACACTTATCTTCTTTTGAAAACGTTGGACCCAGTTTGATATGTTTAAGGTGTTAAAAATAGGGAAAACGCATATAAAAAGTGCATCCCTAAGCTACCACTTACTGGGTTTTTACAAGAGTTTTTGCATTTTTAGCTAGTGTCTCTGATTAAAGTGCTACTATTTTGAAAAAACGCCGAAATCAAATTTAGCTGAAACGACACTAAATAACTCTTCAAGGATCTACTAATATGTAGGTAAAATCTTCTCTCGGTATTCCAAAGGGAACTACTATATTTTTATGAATCTTTAGAGGTATCTGTGACGTCATTTACTTAACTCACGACTTCATTCCATACATTCTTTGTATTTAGTTGGCTTGGTTTATTGTATTTTTTACGCTAATAGTTTGTGTGAAAGAGTTTTCTCGCATTGGTTAATTTTCGGGTCAGTTTTCTCCACTGTAGAACAATTACATTGAGATATATATTTCAATCACGAAATACAAAGAAATGTATAGAAGCTGTGAGTTGAGTAAATGACGTCACTGACACCTAAAGATTCATACAAATATAGTACTTCCCTTTGGAATACCGAGAAAAGATTTTAACTAGTGATTATAAGATTCTTGAAGAGCTATTCAGTATCGTTTCAGCTAAATTTGATGTTGGCGTTTTTTCATAATAGTAGCACTTTAAGTCCCATGGTTTATTGTTTTTCTATAGGGTTAGACGGCACAGCAAGCGTTTCTAGGGGGTGAAAAACAAACACCAGCTATGCAGTATGATTCAGTGTTGGCACTCTATATAAACTATGATTAGTGTGAGTACACGCCTTTCTCGATTAAACGTGATCAGCACGGAGTTCTATAATGCACAAAAGCTATGCATTTTTGTCCATCAGCGCACTACACATAGCGCGCACTTCGATGAAGTTTTTTGGACTAAGTATCTTTTGGGTACCCAGATACCAGCACAAAAGCCTACAACTACGTTCACACTAAAAAGAATACATTAGAAAACGAATTTTTTGTTAGGTTAGCCTTCCGTCCACACTAGACGGTGATCTTGTTTGTTCCAAGGTGAAAAAATTGAGAAAAAACAAATGCGTTTTCAAAATTTATCCCCCCCTAGTGTGGACGCAATCAAAAAGGCGTGTACACTAGATACTGTAGACTCAGACACCCGTACGCAGTGTCCTAACAGTATTGGTCACGTGTTCGCATTTGACATTTAGAAATTTGTAGAATTCACTAATGTTCTGTATGTCATGTAGATACCAATGCTCTAAGTTTGCTTAACTAATTATCTCACAATTTGAGGGTAACAATAAATTTGAAGTCAGGTTTAATACCTAACAATAGAGAGCTTGAAGCACCCTTAGCCCCTTGCTTCAAAATAACAGTATCTATTCCACACTATATGTTAGGGCGTTGGTTTTAACCTGCTATCGCTATATGCTAATTAGATGACGTCTACCCAGTAATTATTTAACATACAAAAAGGCATTTGGTGTAAATGAAACATCTTTTTAATACATCAATGTTATATTTTGTTTATAGGATTTCTTGAGTGTGTTCTTGAATATCAGTATCAAGCGCACCTCTAAGGCATAAAACAAATATTGAAAATTCCTGGATGGATGTCATCAAATTAGCATAAATCCTTGATAGCTAACGAGAAAAGAGGTCAAACGAGGAAATATTACACTAGTCAACTGTTTACATGAAGTATAATCGTTACTGAAATTTTCAAAATCAGGGGTTAGGGGCACTTTAAGCTTTATGTACTCGAGAAACGGAAGACGGCAAAGACGATCACGCAGTCTTCTTTTTTCGCGCCTGGCAACGTGCCTCGAGCACTTAGGCGCCGTCAACACGTATGCGTTTACGTTTGTGAAACGCATACAAATATTTCTGTCCACACGTAAACGATGGCCGTTTCAACGGCGTCCGCACGAAAAACTTGTAAACGTAAGGATTTGTATGCGTTTAGACCCGTCCATACGTAAACGCTTCAACTCGAAAACAATGGTAAATGCTTCACTGAGCAAGTATTGACTGATGTTGTGACGTTAACGTTTTCGAAAGTATGACGTAGACGTCGTTTTCAAACGTATCTACTTTGAAAAGCGTTTTCGAGAGTATTCGTTTATGGTGAGCGCTTCAGGCGTTTTCGTGTGGACGGAAGGCCTAAACGCATGAAAAAGTATGCGTTTACAAACGAAAACGGATACGTGTAGACGGTGTCTTAAGCATGAGAGTGACTTACTGTGATTACGGCAACCGCGCAATGAATCACCTTGGCAGTGAGATCACGGCAACGCCAGACGTGAGGGAAAAAAGATAAAAAAGATAAAAAAGATAAAAAAGAACACACGATTCTTTCGGCCTCTTCCTGTGTACGTGAGGCTTAAGTTCTCTAATTTTGCAACATTCACTGTGACGCGAGCTACTGTAGCTTGACCCAACTCTTTTGGCATCAGCAAATATTGATAAAAATTACCTAAATTTGAGGGAATTTAAACAGTAAAATTTGATAAATTATGAAATATTTACAAGTTATAAACAAAATGGCCGAGAAAGTGAGATTTTGTAGTATTAATATAAAGAGACGGGTTTTGCTCAAATGTACCTCAAGTAATAAGATCGTAAGCACAATAAATATCGTAAAACGTCCATTAAATCGAACTGCCTACTAGTACTGAATACACCATTTACAAAGTAGGAGAACAGGGGACCCTGAATCAAAGGGTGGGGGAGGGGGGCGACTAGGAGGGGGAAGGTAGAAGAGGAGAGGAGAGTAGGGGAGAAAACTTGCAATTGTAATCTTAGACAAGGCGCATTTTCGAGAAATCAGATACCTGGAGGCATTTTGGGGTAGAGGCTGGTAACATAACTATTCTAAACCAATTTTTCATGCTGAATGCGAATATGACTGTTACCAAGACGTATTCTGCAATCTTATACGTGTAAGACGTGTTTTGTGAATTGCTACAGTCATTTCATACTAACGGCTTTTTCATGTAATTTCAAAAGTTCCCAAACTTAAAAACAATTACCATAACTGGAAAGAGCACATCAAAATCAGTAAAACTGTGAAGTTTGAAGGATACCAGTTGAAAAATCAAGGAGATACGAATTTTCAAAAATCGAAATTTGTTTGTATCTCTTGCATAACTGTAAGTGTTTTCATACAAAATATGAAAATATCCATATTCGGATTCAGCATGAAAAATTAGTTTAGAATAGTTATGTTACCAGCCTCTACCCCAAAATGCCTTCTGCACTTTTTGCGATTGACTTTTTCAATTTTGCGCCTTGTCTATCTATGAAATTTCAATGTCGACCCTGAAACAAATTAAGGTTGGGGGAGGGGGCAATTAGGATTGGGAGGGTAGAAAGAGGAGAGGAATGGATAAGGGAGAGGAGAGGAGAGGAGAGAGAAATTTGTTAGTTAACTACTAATTGTTTGGTCAAATATCAGTTAACTGTTAAAAGCCAGGGGTTTAAATGGAAAGCAAAATATCAAATGAAGTCGTGATTATTGTCTTATTGAATGTCTGGACCAATAATTTTGTCCAAGTGTTTGTCGAGTTTATTAGAAACTTGCATGGTGCGCACATTTTTAACTAGAGCGGTTTTCATGTGAGTGGGAAAATGTTCTTTTTATGATAAAGAAATCATTTGTTTGGAGACTTCATTGACTGATGTTATGGGCCCAGCACTTCAGTGTACATTTGGCATTACTGCTTTCTAATATTGCTCTTAATTCAAAGGTTCAAAGGTTTTTATTTACCACAAAAAGAAGTAATTACAATTAAACATAAACAAGAAAGAAAAAGGTGGAAGGGTGCAGGATTACAATTTCTCAGGAAAAATGTTCAGTTCAGTACAGGAGCTCTGTAATAAATTAAAGAGGAAGAATTTGAAGTTTGCCATCTGGGCCCAAGATTAGGTAACGGCTTCTGTTATAGAGGGAGATCGTAATATAGAGGGTTTTTTAACAAAGAATATATATGGAGATTTGCCGAGACCTAAAGAACTGTTCAGAATATAGAGGTGTCTGTATTATAGAGGCGTCTGTACTGTAGAGGTGTCTGGATTATAGAGGTATCTGTATTATAGAGGTGTCTGGATTATAGAGGTGTCTGGATTATAGAGGTGTCTGGATTATAGAGGTGTCTGTATTATAGAGGTGTCTGGATTATAGAGGCGTCTGTATTATAGAGGTGTCTGTATTATAGAGGCGTCTGTATTATAGAGGCGTCTGTATTATAGAGGCGTCTGTATTATAGAGGTGTCTGTATTATAGAGGTGTCTGTATTATAGAGGTGTCTGTATTATAGAGGTGTCTGTATTATAGAGGTGTCTGTATTATAGAGGTGTTCGTATTATAGATGTGTCTGTATTATAGAGGTGTCTGTATTATAGAGGTGTCTGTATTATAGAGGTGTCTGTATTATAGAGGTGTCTGTATTATAGAGGTGTTCGTATTATAGAGGCGTCTGTATTATAGAGGTGTCTGTATTATAGAGGTGTCTGTATTATAGAGGTGTTCGTATTATAGAGGTGTCTGTATTATAGAGGTGTCTGTATTATAGAGGTGTCTGTATTATAGAGGTGTTCGTATTATGGAGGTGTCTGTATTCTAGAGGTGTTTGTATTCTAGAGGTGCCTGTATTATAGAGGTGTCTGGATTATAGAGGTGTCTGTATTATAGAGGTGTCTGTATTATAGAGGTGTCTGTATTGTAGAGGTGTCTGTATTATAGAGGTGTCTGTATTATAGAGGTGTCTGTATTATAGAGGTGTCTGGATTATAGAGGTGTCTGTATTATAGAGGTGTCTGGATTATAGAGGTGTCTGGATTATAGAGGTGTCTGTATTATAGAGGTGTCTGTATTATAGAGGTGTCTGTATTATAGAGGTGTCTGTATTATAGAGGTGTCTGTATTATAGAGGTGTCTGTATTATAGAGGTGTCTGTATTATAGAGATGTCCGATTTGGCAGTATTTATTCTAGATTTTACTATTTTCAAAAAGCAAATCTTCGTCATAAACAATTTTAATAACACCTATTATTACAACTACCATTGCTGAGCTGAAAGGGTTTTGCAGTCCTATTTCTAGTTGTCTCTGATTGACAATGTCTATCATTCCTATTTTGAGTCATCTGGATACCTTGGACATCGTAGGAGTCTCGTCAGAGTTAATTCGAGGAGAAATTGGTGATCAACTAGTACAAGGGAGAACTAAGACAATAGCTATAAACGAAATGAACTGATGGAAAAAGTGAAGGGCTATCCCACTCTACAAATAATCAACCCGCCAATGGCGAAGTAACTCGTGGATTTTAGTTAAATAATGAGTTTTTTATTTGAAGGCAAAAATATAAATCAATTAATACAATATGTATTTTTCTAAATGATAAATCATTGCTCTCACAAATCTCAAAATTAAGATTGGGCCCATCTGTAAAGAATTTTGAAAGAGTCATATTATATAATATCAGCTAATGTAGTTTCTTTAGCGAAAAAGAATTGACTTGAGTATGAAAGAACAAAAAAAGATAATGAAGCAAAGGAAAAAGAAAAAAAAAAGGAAAAAAAAAGAAACCGGTCTGCCCGTGATTCGAACAAGGTACCTCTGAGTAGCCACTGAGTAATTCAACGTTTGGGAAGGTTATATTTTTATACATATTGTAAATTTATGGCTGTACGCTTAGCAAAGCTATTGAACATGTACAAATTATGAAAGAAGTTTCTCTATGAACCAAATGTCGCTATGAATAAAATAAATTACTCCATAAAAGTACTCATAATAGCCACCAAACTTAAACTCAAATACGCTTTTTGATGCCGTTTCGGCCAGCCGGGCCGTAGCGATTCCACGGCCATGCAGTTTCTCCAGTTTCAGCAGGCGTCAGTTCGTACTGAAATATGATTTCGTTTGCTTTTTATTTCAACATTTACTCTCGTGCTGATAGAGTACAAACACTAAATGCTTGGATGACTCGTTGATATTGGACTTGCGACGATTTTTTTTGTTTGAAGACAGCGACTACAAAGTCCATTGTTTTCACATCCGAGTATATCGAACAGCTCGATCAACTTGGAGATGCGATGAAAATTATTCCAAGCTGCAGAGGGAACTGAGAGTAGTTCAATACAGAATGTGGCAATGAATAAGAAACTATTTATTCAAATCTATTGGCAATTTCGCCTAACATCCGACACGTACAATCGATCTTCGCGGAGTGCAGACCCGTGTACATGTAACTTATATACATGTAGAGCATGAGGTAATGTTAAAAACTTGTATTACCCAGCTTAGATCGTGTGCCTAAAAATTGTTGCTTGTACACAAATCTAAAACAGTTACATTACGTTCAAAGCTCTGGTCGCCGAAAATTATTATAGAGTATGCATATGAGGGGGAACACCGTACGGCCTACGATACGATACGGTTACAGCAGGAACTTCAAATGTTTTTATAGAAACTATGATACTGGTACAGTTATAGACAGTTACGATACGGTACGGTAAGTTTCCCACTCATACGAAAACGACTCTAACGCAAGTTAGCACCGTATCGTATTATCAAGAATAGACCGGAAGTAAAGTTTGACAGACCGGAAGTTTACAGGAAAGTGAGTGAGTGAGTGAGTGAGTGACACAATAGCTTACTACTTTATGTATGGCACCATTCTAGTTAGACAATAGATAGATTGAATAGTTGTTGTCATACACGAAGTAGTAACCTGACTGATTTGCATATTCGACCCCTCACAATAACTCGTGGATTTTCAATCCACGAGTTAAAAACGATCTAAGGAATATATGATGACTAGGAAGAAATAGACAAGGTAACAGGCATAGCAGCCTGAAACACTTTTGGTAAACAAAGAGGTGTGGCTTACCTTGGCTCGGTAATCGGAATAAACCTTATCCTTGTAACTTGAGGTTTGTTTCAGCCTAAGGACCGCTGTTATTTCTTATTTATGTCAATGATATTTCAAATTGTAGTAAAATTCTTAAATTCCGTCTATTCTCAGACAACACAAACCTCTTTCTGGACCATAAAGACCCAAATACTCTTGCTAATCTGGTCAATGATGAGCTTGTAAATCTCAACAACTGGATTAACGCCAATAAGCTGTCTTTAAATATTAAAAAATCGAAATATATGTTCATCTCATCTCCTAGGAAAAATATTGCGGAATCCTTTGATATATACTTAAATGGGTCCTTACTAGAAGAAACGGAATCGATAAAATATATCGGTATTTATATAGATAAGCACCTAACGTGGAAAGAGCATATCAGTATCATAGGCAAGAAGATATCTAAAAATATTGGTATAATTTCGAAATTGCGTCACTATGTAGATATAGATACCACAAGAGTGGTATATTATTCGTTGATATATCCCTATCTCCAGTATGGAGCGATCACGTGGGGTAACACTTATACAACTAGACTAAATCCGTTGGATGTCCTATTAAACAACAAAGCTATTAGATTAATGAGTTTCTCACACTTTCAAGCCCATGCTCCACCCATATACAAATCTCTTCGTATTTTACAACTCAAAGACATCGTATTTACACAAATAGCTACATTTATGTATGATTACTATAACAATCTACTACCTTCTGCATTCACAAATTACTTTACAGAAATATCTGAAATTCACAACCACAACACACGTTCCTCAAAATTGAATTTATACCTCTCAGCCGTCTCAACTAATTACGGTAAATTCTCTCTGAAGTTCATAGGTGTTAAAATTTGGAACTCAATCGAGGAGTCGGTAAAGCAACTTTACAGAAAGCCCTTCATCAAAACAATAAAAGAAAATTGCCTATCAAACTATATATAACTTTTATATCAATCTTACATAAAATTTACTATTTAGCTTTAAAATCTACCATTTATTATCTAATAATTATCATTTATTCATTTCACCAATACAAAAGAAAATTGGAAACTTGTCATAAGTGTTTGTAATCTGTTTTTGGAGAACTGGCTCGAAAACTGACGTTACTCCAGTTCTCCGACACTAGTTATTATTTTGTAAACTTAATTTCTTTACTAGTATATGTACTAATTATATATGTATATCTATAAAATGAAAATGTATTTAAAATACTCAAAGTGTGAATAAAACGATCTATCTATCTAATGCAAATGGTAGTTAATATCTATTATGAGAATAAGGAATAACCTGTTCAACGAACTTGATATGTAGAGCAAATATTTAATGTTTACCTAGCTATCCATTTGGGTTTCAAATTCTAATAATAAATTAGGTAATTGGCAGATATGTCAAATGTTAGAATCAAATTCGTCTTTTGTTACTGATAGTGATCCATGATTAGTATCTTCATTTCCATTCCTCTGGATTGTCAATTGCTTGGCAGGTGTTTTTTGCGTAATTATTAACTAGCTTCAACAAGTTAATCTTTATGATTGTTGCTTAGTGCTTTAATGACTTGAAGCACCCAAGTCTTACCGCGATTGAAACAGTTCACAGAGTTCCAGCAAAACAATTATTGTGACTTGGCCGTTCTATTTTGGTGAGTTTCCTTTTTCAATAATTGTTGTTCATTTGGAATTTTCAATTGATTTCCTCATAAAAAGAGGGACAAAGAAAAACTCATATTGGCCATTCAGCAGGATAATTCCTTACACGGTCAGTATCAAATCGCTTAACACTTTGGGTATACGATTTCTAGTGATATATCGCAAGTGAAATATCAACAATAATTTCACCCCGAAAGGACGAATGCAACTCCCTGATCTATAGTATATATATATAGACTATACGTGGAAGTCTTAAATTATTTTAGGCCTATCCCGGGTCCTTGAATCGCCGTTTTTTACTGCGACTTAATGCAATTTAAGACGTTGTAAGGCGTTTTAAGAAAATGTAGAGATATTTGTGTAATTTTTAAGGCGTTTTGCGGCGTTTTCAGGCGTTTTAAGGCAACTTATTAAAAGAGTTCAATTAACTTAAAGACTACTTTGGGCTACCCTGAGTATTTTAAGGCGTTTTACGGCGTTTTAAAGGCAACTTATGGTCCTGGAGTGGACCTTTTTTTCTGATACCAGTTTGAATTGAATTAAAGCTGATAATACCAACAATATTGGAGAAGGACGGGATTATTTTTCCGTGGCACATTTGGCATAAGTTGACATACGTTGGTGATATTTTTATTTTTGAAACATGAGAAGCAGCGAGTGGGCACGCCGTGTGATAAACTCCAGTTTTCTCTCGTTTTTTCCTCGTTAATTTTCTATCTATATGAAGCTACGCTATAAGCTAGGAATGTGCAGTGCGAAAAGGTACTTCTTTGAGCGTTTTTCTATGAAATTGGGTATAGATTTTGACCATTTTTGTTTGAATCTAGTCTGGAATATTGGCTATATTTATTTTATTGAGAAGCTAATGACTTTCAGTTGGACTCGGATACTTAACTGTTCGCCTTATTTAGCGTATTAGCAATCACCGGCCTTTTTAGGTCGCCTTTATACTCGCCTAATTATAATGTTACGGGTTGTTTTTATAAAATAAAAAAATTATGCGAAATGTTACGTTTGAAAGTTTACGAAGTTTACGAAAATGTATGGCAGATTGGCATGTAAGTCCGCCCACCTCAGAACATTTCTTTGCAACATTTCTTTATTTTCAACATGTCTATATTTTCTTTTTGCAAAGTTTCCATTTTATCAGCGCCAATTTTAACAAAACTTCACGTTTACATTTATTGCTTCGGCAAACTAAGAATGATGGGGACGTTTTTCTTAAAGAAATCAATCAATCAATCAATCAATCAATCAACTTTATTCACGTGTCAAAGTATTTAGCCTAAAGACTAATTGGGGACACAATAAACTAAAAAAAATTATTTTCGAATGGCGCTGATAAAGCATCACTCTGCACCGAAAGGTACTTTATTCAGCAATAGGCATTCTGCGCCATGCTACGAAAAGAATTAAGCATTTTGTTAAAGAGCGACATTGATAAAATCAGTCAATTTGGGAACTCACTATTCCGAGTGAAAATTTAAGGACGTTTGCGGCCAAATATACTAATGTATACGTAATTTTTTTCTTCAAAATTTTTATGGAGAAACAAATGAACAAAAAATTGGCGGTCACCTACTTCCTGAAAAGTCATATGACGTCAAAGTTGACCATCTTTCTTGCACAAAATGCTTGTGCGTAATACGAAGTAACGAAAAGGCGGGAAGATTTTTGCAGTTTTCCCGCCATTACGAAGACACGACGGCGCGGCCGTTCACTAACAAGAAACGGCGGGAAATTTTCATGACTTGTTTTGATGTTATCAGACTGGGGAGTTGCTATTTCATTTTCATTGTCTACGGTGTTTTTAATATTGTAGATATTTTTTGTTTGTTTTTCATAATTAGAAAATTTTTAAAAACAATAATGATTTATTTTTGTATGATTGAATTCTATGTTTGTTTTAACAGGTATACCTCGCATCGCGCGATGCGTCTGTCATGTGAATTGTTTTTCGTTTTTTCAGCATAAAAACCGCCATCTGCAATGTACTTTTTAAACGTAAAATACCAAAACATTTCATAATTTTACCTGCCTCTTTTGAATTATAAGGAAAATACTTTACATTGTGATTATTTCGACCCTTAAGTTGAAAAATCCAATTCACACTTTTCATGACTGATTTTGATCAGAATGGTCCACTTTAACTAATTGTCAATTAAAAGATTTTTTCACGTTCATGCATTGGGCAACACTGAACTATTCTGCTAAAGAATAACTATTGTACAAAGCTAAAATTTATATTTTCAGAGAGTTTAGGTTGTTTATAAGTGATTTTTATGAATAAAAGTTGAGTAAAAGTGTTAATCCACTGAAGTGAAAATTTGAATCGAAAAATGAGTTTTAGGCCTTCTCATGCTCGATTGCCACATAATTCTTTACATTCAGCTTGGAAGTTGCTAAATTTGAACAAAAATACAGGACAACCACTTGTACAACTAAAAACCTGTTTTAAACAGGCATTTTATCTTAGAAGATCAATTCCTAACTGATAAAAATAGAATTTGAGTGTTAATCCAAAACGAAAATTTGAATTAAAATATAAAACGAGGGGCTAGTTTTTGGCTCTTTTAGGCATTATTACTCGATATTGAAAAAATCTCCTCTTATAATTAATTAAACACACTTTACTTTACATGTTAAAATGTCAACAAGAGACCATAAGACTCAGCGAAACTCATATGGATAGATAATTGAAAGAAGACTTTAAAAACTAAGACCTTATGCTTTAAAGTTAGTAGCGAAATAATCTACTTTGTCATTCAAACGCCTCAGTAACTGCCTTGCACAAAGCATGCGCATCTAAACAAAGTCTGTATTCTTGGCCTAAGGTAATTTTCACTGACAAACAAACCCGACAAAATAAGGATCATGTGCACGTTAAAAAGTACTGGCTTTTCAAAATTAATAAAATGGATTTAAGTCAACGGAAAATCCGACTACAATTTTGAATTTGTTATGTACTCTCTGTGTAGGTGGGCCTGCTTTCGTGGAGGTTTGTCGAATGCATGCATGCATGCTATTTTGGCTCTTTTACTTTCACTAGTCTATTAAATGATGAACTGGCTTTTTTTAATTGTTAATCGGTGCACATAAAAGCTCTCCCAAGAAACTTTCTTGTAGAACTGGTACCGTTTGTAAGGTTTTTGTTGGTAGTAACTACTAGATCTAGAGTTACAGCTCCAACTACGTACACAACGTCCATCATATTCATTACCACAACTTGTAGTTGTCTCGCTGGCTGATTGGTTGTCAGCTATATATGATCAATAAGAGGACAGACGCAAGGGCGGATTAAGGATTTTTCAAAGGTGGGGGTCACGTGACGATTACAAACAGGGAACCCAAACGAAAAGGTCTTAAGCCATTGAAACTCGCTGAAAATATGACATTAATTGCTTAGACTAGTGATTTTTTAACTCTTTATATTAGAAACAAAAAAATTAGTTACAACTGAATGGGTAGAGGGTTGACATTGCTTAGTGATATTTCAATGAATGTTAAAAGTGAGTCTTTTCACAGAAAAAAATTACTGCTGTCGCAAATTCATGACATATTCATTGATAAACACAGGGGGGTCCTGACCCCCGCCACCCTCCCCCTGGATCCACCCTTGAGACGCAAAGATCTGATTGCGTCACGCAAAGTAAAGTCAAACTTTTTGAACGTTTTTGAAAAGAAGAAAATATTTTTGAGCCAGTAGAATGACTACAAAAAAGTCTAATTGTTTTCGCCTAGAAAATCGCCAGGTTTATGACATTTACAGAGCTCGATGAAAATTTACAAAATCTTAAAATTTCCCTCTACTTGCATTATCATACTATTCGATTTCTTTCCTTCTTAGCAGGATGACGTCATGATTCCCTTGATGACGTCAGCAACTCTATTAGTACTCATAGGTCACGTGGTACAATTTACGGAGTCCAAATGCTTCCATACCCGTTCCGACATCATTCTACAAAATCACGTGATTTTCTCCCAGACACGCCTACACATTGGTGAGTGCTGGCAGACATGTGAGCAAGATGATCGATGCCAAAGTCTGAACTTCTTTGTGAGATCTCTCCTATGTGAGATCAACAACAGGACCATAGACCTTGCACCTAATGACGCAATAAACGTATCCTACACTGCCCACTTTGAGAACCCTAATCGAGGTGAGGATGAAACCTTAGATCAGGCAATTTGATATAGGGATAACTACAGATAATGTCATTCGATATTCAATTTTCAGTTGCTGTTGGTACAACAAACAATACGCCAGCGGTTTCCTGTGCTGAGATAATAAAGTCTGTTGGGAAGGTCAGCGGTCGTTACTGGCTTATTGACCATGCACAGAGAGGTGTTCCATTCATGGCGTACTGTAACATGACTACCTTAGGTAAAAATACAAGTCAATCGCCTCCTTTGTAGATTAATCTTTTTATAGTTATCAGAAAATAATGTAAAAATTATTAAAAAATGCTTTCATTCATACAAAAATGTACTATTTATTTACAATGCCTTATAGGTTGTGAACTTTACCCAAAGCCTTTTCACAGGCTAATAATGCTTTACTTGTCTGTACAATATGACATATTTCAAATTCCTTCTACTTCAGTCATTGATAAGTGTATATCGAGGGGGGTATGTAAACCCGAAAAACAACAAAGAAAATCGTCCTAAAACTATGTACGGTATTTGATGTTAGAAATTGTAATACCGCAGTAAAAAGGTGATATCACTGAAATTGAACAGAAATTAAGGGCAATTAAAATACCGCCAACCCATTGCCCCCTCTATATCTAAGTATATGATGTGTTTTATTGTAGAGTTAAGTGTTTGTCGCAGCTCAAACTACTGCAAGAATAGAGAGACCTGTGTGGATAAAGGAGATTCTTATACCTGTCTGTGTAAAAGTGGGTGGTGTGGAGATAACTGTCAGCTGAGTGCCTTAAGTATTGCTTCAGGTTTGTTCTGATATTTAACAAGAAATTATTTATGTGTGAGCAAACTATTGTTTGATAAATTATGGGCTGTCCCATTTGATACATTGTTCTATGATGTTAATGGCCGTCGTCTAAAACTAGGAGAAATATAAAAACTTTCTACAAATAAACTCTAAAATAAGCATTTTAATAACCTTACAGTAGTGGCATTTTCGTTGGAAGAACAAATAGTTTGCAAAATACCCAAGCATGTTTGTTTATGTGCATTTTATCCAAACCTATTTCAATCGAAAACACTCCAATATTATATATTTTATAATTTCAAGAAATGAAGAGCGTCATGCCAAAGATAACACATACATAAGTTAAGCATTCCCAGTGCTCAAGTTTAACATTTCATTTTATTTCATTTTCATCATTTTATTTGATTGTCTTTTGACTGTAGGAGTTTGCCAAACATCTGTTGTTAAGCGTCAAAAATGTACATTGAAAATTGGTCTGAAAATTTGTTTGTTTGAGTGGCCTTGGTTGGAGTAGTCGTAACACTAGCTATTAGTTATATTATATTTCTTTAATAGGTAATGTGTTATTCAACTTTACAACCCTGGGTGCCAGCGGAAGACTGGGCCCCATATCTCTTGGTAACCACTACCAAGGCCAGCCACACCAACATCAAGTCACTTTGGTCAGCGGTATCCAGCATTGGACTGTGCCCAAGACAGGACAGTATCAAATTGAGGCTGTAGGGGCTACAGGGGGGAAAGACGTACCAACTACAAGTGATTTGTACCGTGGTCGTGGAGCTCGTATGGTTGGTACATTTACTCTCATCAAAGATGAAGTCATCAAGATTCTTGTTGGTCAAGAGGGAGGGTTTAATACAGCTTCACATTCATCGGGAGGGGGTGGGGGTTCTTTTGTTGCCAAGGGTAATACTCCAATGATTGTAGCTGGGGGAGGGGGAGGAGTTGAGAGTGTTACAGCTCGTCATTCAGCGTACTGTGATGCCAGTAACTCTACATCAGGCAGAAATGGCTATGCTGGTTCTCAATGGCCTGGTGGTACAGGAGGGAAAGGTGCAACTACTGCAGATAGCGACAACTCAGGTTGGTCCCCTTGATAGACCGTCTGCATCAACCGATTTCATGGTATAAAATCCGCCATGCTAGAATGGCAAAAAATGTGAGATAGCATACAAAACAAAGGGACATCTTGTAAAACTTGACTTGTCTTTGTTTTAGATATTGTTCTCTAGTATCGGGCTTTTGTATCACAAGTCCGCAGTCCTATTCTTAGCTCAGCTTTTTTGTTCATTTTTTTCCGTCCTCGGCGACCCAGGGCTCCGAGGTCGATTTTTTCCAGCACACTTTTCTATCATAATACAGTCAAACTGAACATTACTCGATAATTTTAATAAAATTTGATTTAATGTTCACATTTGATATTTGTTCTTTAGGTGGTGGTGGAGGAGGATTTTTCACCGACGGCCGTAGCAGTACTCAGTTTGGTGGCTCAAGTGGTTATGGTGGTGAAGGTGGCAAAGGGTTTCTCAATGGGGGAGCAGGAGGCAGGGCTTTGCGAAACAATGCTATAGGGGGATTTGGTGGTGGGGGTGGAGCATATGGTACGGGTGGAGGAGCAGGGGGAGGTGGTGGATACTCAGGGGGTGCTTGTGGGGATAATAATAGCAATTCCTGTGGGGGAGGAGGAGGGTCGTACAACAGTGGCTCTGATCAGCAAAATACATGTTGTATTAATGATAAGGGACATGGACATGTTTTGATTAAGTATTTGTGCACTTAATGTGTTGATGTAAGCATGCATTGCCTGTAGGTTAAAATGTTCTCTTATCAAGATAATGCACTAGCTAGCACTATTAATAGTCTATTCGCCAGTAACAGAACTACAATCTTGAACAAAACACTTGAGATAATTCAACTTTTTGCTCACAAACTTGAGGTCGAGTTCGAAAGCATACTCTCCCATCCCCCCTCACGTCAATGTTGTTGTCAACTCAAAATCAGGCCTGCTGTATGGGCAACCCTCTGAATTAACATTAACAAGGGGGGAAGGGGGGTTGGCAATGTTTTCGATCTGTTTGGTGAAGACAACGAATTGAGATCATGATTTCTTCAAAAAATGGCACTTTCTCAACCAGTTATGTCCAAGATTGTAGGTGCCGCAAAGCATGCATGGATGGTTTGGCTGGACAGAAACCAAAATGATATGACATCAAAACATATTGAGTTATCAGAGTAAAGCAATCGAGAAACAAGTGAAATGCTATCTGAAGAAGACATTCCTGGCGTAGCTTATTTCGTGAAAGTAACAAAGAAAGAAGTTTTGTACATTCTGGGTGTTTTTGTTCTTATCCAGCCAAAAATTAAAGAGGGGACCAGTTTTCAGCCGTCGGTTTGTTACTGGCTAATTACTCGTGCCCAGGCCGTAGGCCGGCTGCACGAGTCTAGGTTTACGTTTTCTATCAGTCTATAAGTCTATCAGTCTATCGTCGTAGTCGAGAATGTGCCATGAAAACGAGGCAAGCCACAGGCACCCCAGGCAATCATTTAGAGCAGCGTGCGTATAAAGCAAATGGACGGGTCCGGGTTCGAATCCTCATGGAATAAAAAGGATTTTTTTTCGCCTTACTATGTAGTAAATATTATCTTTTCATTTTTTTGTATGCTTTTTTCTGGTTTTGAAGCATTTTAAGCTGTTTTTTAATTTGATTTAAATTCCAATATATTTTGACTAAAGCGACAGCTTGTCTGGCTCAGGAAATTTCAATTGAGAATTTCACGAATTTCTTATCATTGACTGCACGTTTTCAGGATAAAAGGAACGATTAAAAACATTATGTATTTCAATGTTCTCTGTAATTAAATGGTATGGCAGAAATTTTTTGGCGTACAAACTAAAATAATAGCCTCCTCCGCAGGCAACACTGTTTGCTCAGGGTCGGGTGTTGGGCTTCCTGTTTAGGTGAAATGCGAGAAGGGATAAGAAGAGTGGGGAGAGAAGGGGGAAAGGCATGCCTCGTTCTCAGTCTCCACGCGGTTAAAATAACTGCTACAAAGGAAGCCCAAGGAGGAATAATAAGGAGTTGCCTGCGGAGGAGGCTACTAAAATAAATACTATTAGAAAGTCAATGATTACAAAGCAACCGCTACTTGAAAATATCAAAGAAAATAGACCGAGGTCAAACAGGTTACCCAAACAGGGCGGTGTGCTTTCGTGACGCTACAATGAGTCTGCAACATCATGCCGTACAGGCATTTGTCAACATGTGAACCGCTGTTACCCTAGCAGCTATAAAATTAAACTAGCCGTTTCTAATAGAAAGTGAAATGCTGCGAGCAGAAAACAGCTGGTGTATCCACGTTAGCAGAACTGTTCCCCTAAAACTCACGAAAGTACACCACTTTGTCTGATATATCAATTGTTTTTTGTCTATCTCCTGTGCGTTGTGTGACGAACACTGCTATAGAGTGATTTTCACCGGACTGTGAAATAGTTACTAAGCTAATAGACACTAGTAGACTCTGCACCCATTGTTTTTTTTTTGTTGCAATACAACTATTAGACACTATTAAACACTGACTATTAGTAATTGTTTCACAGTCCGATGAAAATCACTCTAGTTGACCTTCAATATTGAACTACAGACTACGACAACACAAGTTTTAGAAATGTACAAGTACATTTTATTCAAATATATTGCATTTTGAAACAATCACAAACAGTGTTATGTTAGCAATGATTATAAAACTAACTGATTAAAGTTTGTTTAGGAAAGAATGTGAATCGCTTCCTGGCAGCTAAAAGAGTGCTTGATAATTTGCCTTGTAATGTATAGAGAATGCATAATATATGTGGATTTAACTGAACTACTGAGAGTAGTCTGCGTAAAGAAAGCAAAATTTCGATTCACCACAAATTTTAGCGATATCATGTGGCTTCCTAAAGAGATTTTACCTCTCTGAAGAGGAGAACATTGGAATGCAACTTTATATCGTCTTCTCGTCTTGCTTCGATCGAGCACACAACGGCGATGAAAAACTCATAAAAGGACATTGTCTTCCCTGAGAAATATCACTAAACCGTTCACGGCCTTGCTGAATACTTCCACGAATACAAAGCAGGATTCAGTGGATTCCCGGGGTATGATAAATCTGAATAACAATAACAACTTAGCTAGAAAACAAAAGACTCCAACTTGATCGTGAAATCACGTGGTCAGTGATCATTCCAAGCATATTTTGATGACGTCACAAATCATCGTTCACTCTACATGCCAAAATTTTCAGATTGCAACCCGACAAATAGCCTAGGCCACCTCTGTCGTACGTAACACAGGAATCCTTCGTCACGAATAGTGTCGCTGCTCGCTTCGCTCGCAGCAATAAATATCAGGTATAAAGGCAGCTCATATCTAAATGCCTTAATTTTTAATTGGAAATTTAGGATCGAGACCGATACCTCCATGAGTTCAAATCAGCTTGCCGGCAAAGCAGACAAATATTCCGCCGTTCAGTATACCGAACTCAAAACGTGACCAAACTGGCTTTAATACATATTTATTTTCATGCCAGACTGAATTCCGCTTGGGCACGAGTAAACGCACTATGTGCGTCTAGTTAATTGTAAATATGGACATGAAAACGATGCAAAAACGTGATATATAGCAGTCAACAATGTTTTTAATACCAAATACAATAATGAGCTCATGAATAGAAGCCAGTCTACCCTATATTCGCTTAATGAGATGACACATTGCTAGGTTTCATCCATTCCTTTGGGAATCAAAAGACAATGAAGCGATAGCCTTGTTGGACGAACAAACAAGAGACGCCAATTAAACTAGCCCTAAACTAGCCTTAAAACTAACCAAACCTTGTTTTTGAGGATCCCATCTAGACACGACCATGAGAAATCTTTAGTTGAAGTTCATCCAAGATGGCTGCCGTGACGTCACTTGCAATCCTGAAACTAGATTTTCAGGCTATTTTTAGAACGGCTTTCCCGGAAAGAAATATTTTAGCCAATCAAATCTCCTATTCAAATTTTGTTTCTGCAATCAATATTCACGACTTATGCATTATCATTCCTCGTACAAATTGACGGATTTTTGCGAAACGGTGGCTTCTTTACGGCTTCCTGATTCTTGGTTTGCAAGCATCCCTCGGAGAACCGTATAGACAAAAGACATGGCAGACATGTTGGTGGTCTTGACAAAAGAAAATCAAGATCAAAACCACCATGTCTTTTATTCAATTGACTCTCCAGGGAATGATTGCAATCCAAGAATACTATAGTGATGGATGCACCCTCTTTTTATTGATTATATAGTGTTGATCACAGGGCTTTTCGTGATCAGTTAAAGCTTACCATAAACCAACAAATAATAGAAGTCTAAGAGCCTCAAAGGAATTAGAATTGTTCTAAGCACGAGCTCTATAATACTTTTAGCATAAGGGCCCATTTACATGAAGGAAGGGTATAACCCTAGACTAGGGTTTTAATTATAGTCCTTGCGGACACTAAAAGAAGATCAACCCTACCTAAATGTAAACTTACTCTAAGAGCCTGTTTACACGAGGGTAGAGAACCACTAGCACTAGGGATAACTCTTGTTTGATATTCCTTGGGGACACTATAAAAAGATTAATCCTGCTAGGGTTTACCCTACCTAAATGTAAACGTACTCGAAGGAGGGGGCCATGGGCCCGGGAAATTGATTAAAATCCCCATGTGTGATTTTTGTAATAAATGCAACTTGAAAGGGAGTCTCGTTTTTGGAACCTTTGTTCTGTGAGCTGCTCCCGCCCTAGGGCGAAGTTTATAAATAAAAAATAAATAAAAATTAAAAAAGGCTACTATATTCGTAAAAGAATGTTACAACAAATGCTTATTTATACACTTGCATGCCATGCTTTGATATAAAGTTTGTTCCGCAATGGAATATTGTTAAAGAAAGCGATTTCTCTGACGCAAAGTACGTTACACATGTCCGTAAGGGACATGGCCATATAAATTATAGTTTTCATAAGATCATTTCTTCAAATCCACGATTTTGAGCATTGTGGACGAATCCGCAAATCCGTTATTAAAAATATCATTATTATCCGAGAATCCGCATGCCCCCCTCTCTAAGAGCCTGTTTACACGAGGCTAGGGTAACTCTAGCACTAGGAATAACTTGTTTTCTCTCCCTAAGGACACCAACAGAAACAAATCCGAGTTAGCCCTCATGCTAAGGTTACCCTCTCTTCCATGCAAACAAGAACTAACACCAGGGGTGGATCCAGGATTATCTTTCAGTGGGGGTGCAGCGTTAGAAATCGTAAACAATCTGGGGGATCCAGAGGATATTTTGGGGGGAAGGTATCGAGGCTAAGAGGCCCAAAAGTCGTCTCACAATATTAACTCCAAACTTATAATCAGCTTCTTCACATTATTATATATGAATATGAATAAAGTCGCAATATCGTCAACGTCTTAAACCTTCATCTTTCAAGAAAAAAAATTAGCTTTTGTCCTTCTCAGGTTGACACTTTTCAGTATCGAGCTCCTGGTATGTTTTACCTTCATTGACAATTATGGCAAATGTGGACTTGCTAACAACCATTGTACGTACCTTGTACGTTTTTCATGTTAACTCGTGGATTGCAAATCCACGCGTTATAGTGAGGTGTCGAATGCGCAAATGAGTCACTCACTCACTCGCACATTGTTTAAATTATATTACTGCGCATGCTCGACCTAATTGACGGCAGACCGAAAGTAACGTGGGCTCTGGGTACGAGATTGAAGGAAATTTGATTCCGGGACTACTGTGTTATTCAAATATGCCTCGATGTTAAGACTTCATGTGAAACTTGCTTTGGAATAACGATGTAAGCAATGTCTGTATTTAATTATGATGATGTTTGTTTTTACATGGAAGACCTTGTCCGGATTAATTTTTTGTGGTTACTGGCTTGTATGCAAGCCAGTAACCATTATGTCATCGAGCGTGTAAGTAAGTGTGTAAGTGTGTAAGTGTGTAAGTGTGTAAGTAATTCGGATTTCCCGAAGTCGTTCACGAAGAGAGAACGAAAAACGTACGGAATTGGCTCGAGGATTACTTAACTCAATTTTTAGACAGCGCAGTTGTTATAATTTCATTAGATATTTCATTTCGATGAAAAAATCTTAGAAGTTTTCGATAAATATGGAGTCTTCGAACACACTCGGCATATTGGCTTCGTCGATACCGCTGACAAAAAGGTCAAGCGCGCAGACTCGTTTTTCCATGTGGCTTGTGTTTGTTTGGATATATTGGTAAGTAGACAATGATTTATCTTTATTTTTCTTATTTAACCAGGCACAGCTTTTATTTTACCTGTCACTAGACTACTGGGGGAAATATGTAAAAAAGATGTGAAATACACATGAAAATTATTTTTGAATTTAATTAGTCATTTAACAAAGAGCCAATGAGTCCAGATGTGACTACAAAGACTGTTCTGTTTGTTCAGTAACCTCAAAACATTTAGGAATAGAAAGTTGTGGTTTGCCTAGTTTGTCATTTTCTTTTTGTAATATATAATTTGGAGGACTTTTTGGAGCACTTTCATCATTCTCGTAGACTCCATATTGACAGAACAATTATAATTATTTTTTCTCGAAAGCATTCTTTCTTTCTTTTCTATTTGTTTTTGTTGGTTTGTTTGTTTAGTTTAATTGCTTTGCTTGTTTATTTATCATTTGACCAGTAACCACATGTCCTCTTAGAGGGCTTTTATTTAGGTTTGTGTACGAGCAACAACAATCCTGAACACGTTCTCGGTAATCTCTATTTCCGGTCGTAAAAACAGCCATGTTTCATGTGCATCTACAATGAATTCAACTTTAGAATATGAGAAACCATAATTTTTTGTTCTCAAGATATAATTAATCAGATTATTCTCTTGTAAAAGTCGTAAAACTAGTGTGTTTTTGTGCGAATACGATCTCCGAAAAAAGTTTTTTATTCAAATTTGTGTGATTGTGCGAGCGGAAGCGATAACAGGTTAAGGTAATGCGCTCGCGCATTCGTGCGCATAACGTTTGCGCATGTTTTGCATGCGCGCGCTGATATCGAATTCGATTGGGCTTCCTGTGTTCTAAAATATTTCAATATGGCGGACGCCACGTAACTGTATTCAAAGCCTTATAGCTTAAAATCTAGCACCGCGACCTATCCTAATCTTTTGCTTTTTCGACGTATTTTTATATAAACTAAAACATATCAAAAAAGGAAAAAAATTCCTCGATAGGTTTTTGAGAAAATCGCGAAAAATCGTCAAAATGAACGTCCGATTCGCGCCTAAGTACACCTGATTTTCATCTTTCAATTGCGAATACTCAGCTTTACCTACAAATAAGTGAAGACATATTACTTTTCATGTCTACTTTAGCATGTCTGAAAGCCTTTAGTTTTCAAATTTGCAAAGACTTACCGTACGCTAGAGGTCAGACTCTGAAATCTGTTGTTTTCGTTCGAAAAGGCGAGATTTCGCTCTTTTCGAGCTATCATAGCACCAAAACTAGCACCGTGACCCCCCATTTTCTTTATTGATTTGATGTTCCCAACTCAAAAACAATCTACATAATGATTTATAGAGAAATTCGTCGATAAAAACTCGCGCGAGCCCATTACCTTAACTTTATTGAAAACTGACTGTTTAATACATTTATTGTCTTTTACTGACAGGTTTGTGTGAATGAGAAATAATTTAGAAAAGACGTACTGAATTCAACAAAGTAAGTTTGGCACTGTACTGTAGTGGCTTGATTAGTGTTCATTTTCGGTTATTAGAAAGGAGAGTGAGCGAAAGTACAGTGTTTTCTCAGAGGCTAAAGCCTCTTTCTTTCATTCTTTTGGATCTACTTGGGAGTTCCTACTTGAATGAGCGCAACAAAGTCTTTGAACAAAATCATAAAAAAAATTGAAAAAGTAAAAATTTCCGGCTTCGAATTAGCCTGCTGGCTGGCTCTTAAGGGAAAAGAATAGGGAGGGGGAGGGGGAGGGGACGAAGGGAAGAAAGAGCCGGTCACGCAAGCTACAATGGCGGAAACATATACTCAAGTAAAGACAGTTACAAAATTGATGCACTTCAACATTATCTTTATAAAGACGGAATTTTCCCTCACTCTAATCATAAATATCCCCCTCCTCCACATCAAGGGTACGTTGTATCAAAATTTAAACTATTCTGTAGAAGATGATTGTGCACGTAGTTCCACATCGAGTGAGAGGGGGGATAACACAATCTGAAAGTGATTAATTCATTAAAAACTCATGAATTTTCCGATTTGTCTTAAGATTTTTGTACCCTATTGTAGCTTCGGCTTTGATAAAATAACAAATTTTAGTACTTTTAGCCGTTATTACTCGACATTGAAAAAAAAACACTTATCTTAATAATAAGTTGTCGCTTGAAACAGTAAACACGAGGTATCTTTTGCACTAATATTTGTCTAATCAAAGTGCTTGTCAGCTGCCTCTATTAAAAAAGTCTTATAGTCAACTTGACATCAACTTCCTGCAGACGTAGTAGAACTTGCTTGGGGAAAGCTGCAGCTACTGTTCTTTGTAAGCCGTTTTGCTGGTAAGGATTTTACAGATAGTTTTATAAATTTAGAGAAGTTTCTTTCAATATCGAGTAATAATGGCTTAAAGTGCCAAAACTAGCCCCTTGTGCAAATCTAAATTCAAATTTTCGCTTTGATCGAATTAACACTCAAATTCTATTTTTACAGTTAGAAACTGAAATAATAAGATAAAATTCCTGTTTAGAACTGTACATGTCTTTGGAATTGTTTAGAGTTGTTATATAACATTTTCATTTAAACCAGAGCAGCTTTCAAGTCGAATGTAAAGAATATATATGGCAAATGAGTGACTGGAGGCCTAAACCTTTGGATTCAAATTTTTACTTTAATTAAACTGTTATACACCTAAACCAAACTAAACTTTATGAAAGAAATAACCTTAGCTTTGTCCAACACTTATTCTTCGACTGAGAGGTTTTTGTTGTTCAATGTTTGAATATGAAAAACAATATCCTCCTAAATCAAAAGTGATAATTGTTAAAACAAGTAATAGTAAACACTTTTCTCAATGCCAGTTTTACTCTTTTCCCTAGCTCTACTTGCCGGCAGAGCTGAACTGAGCGAAGCTGAAGCGCGGGAAGGCTTGTAATTATACACTGAACTGTTGAAACTTAGGAAATCTCGTTCTTTGAGTTAAACTATCGTTCCTAAAAGAATGTAATGAACACTTAGTTAGTGCATCAGTACTATGAAAGATAGAAATAGAGAAGAAATGTCGTGCCTTAAATATATAGTCGGGACTGAATCAAACACTTTTTCGGTATTCTTCTCCGGCTTGGGTTGTAATTTTACCATAATTTATGATCCTAGAATTCATTTATCTCAAGGATAATAAGACGTTACTGAACATAGTATACTTCCTTTGCGATTTATAGGGATCGGGGTTCCACCTGTTTACAACTTTCCCGTTCTTAAGTTTTAAGAACCAGCTGTGAAGACAATGCAATAAAAACCTTTTTTCAAAAATCATTTAACCGAATATACAAAACACCCTTAGACGTTTGACTATATTCAGGTGTAATAAAAGACATGAAAAAATTTCTCGATGCTGATTGGCTAAGATTAGTGTTGTTTCAAGGAAATTTAGTGCAGAAAGAAGGAAATTTAGTGTTAATTCTGCTGTTGCTCACCTTGCATGATCTAGCATCAAAAGTACTCTGCATCTTTGGACTTCAAATTCGAAAACAGACATTTATAGGGAAAGAGGATGTTTAGAAAGCTTCAGTTTTTGCTAATAAGGGTGTTTACAATATTGATGGTCGAACGAAGAGCTTCTTCGAATCTTCCTTTTTGTACGCGTGTTTCAAGCTGGCAATTTTGCACCATGTATTTTATTTGAACTTTTTATATTGTTATAGAAGACTAACTTTTCATTAAAATCAAGCAAAATTCTCACGACAACCCAATCCCAAAATTGACAATAGACATATTATCAATTCTTAACATTGTAACAAGTAGTGACTTAACAATTCGTTTAATTGGTTTCTAGAAAAAGCTGAATCAAAAACGAGCATGCAGGTGTTCCTTGGGAATGCCATTCCTTTTATCAATGTCAAGACTTCTGTCAACACATTTCCGCGAAAGAAATAGAGAAAATGAAAAAAGGCAGTTTGATAAGTAAAGTAAAGTTAATAAGTAAAGCGACCATACTTTACGTCGATAACTTTGAGTAACTGATAAACTTGAGGTCGATGGTACGCTCATTTTACTGCCCTCTTTCCATGATCAGTGCTCCGTTTTAAGGGTATTAATTTAAGCTACTTAAAGCTACACAGAAAGGAAAGAAGTTAAAACAAGGATGTGAGATCCGGGGATCGAACTCTGGACCTCTGGCACCGAAGGCCGCGCACTAACCAATTGTGCCATCCTTGCTCCTATAAGTAACATATATATATGAATACATCGTATAGAGGAAAAAGTCCACACTGCTCGTCTATTTATTCATGTTTGACTTTTTTTCCTCTTCTTTCTTTTTTCTTTCTTCTTTCTTTCTATCTCTCTTCTTTCTTTCTTTCTGTCTTCTTTCTTTCTATCTCTCTTTCTTTCTTTCTTTCCTTCTTCCTTCTTCCTCTTTCTCAGTTCTTAATCGTTTTTATTCGTTTCCTTTTTAATAAATTTTATTCTATATTTTCATTTAGTTTTGTTTTCATTCCTTGGTCTCTTCCTTAATTTTTCGTAATTTTTCCGTCATGTTTTAGTTGCCGGTATATAAAATAATAATTATAATAATAATAATTTAATTCTTAAAACAACGCATTTAAAAAATACTCAATGCTTTTTACAATGATAAAAAAGTAAAAGAAAAAAACGGGAAAAATATATATATAAAAGTAGTAACCTGGTGTGTTCTGTACTCACGTACAGAGTACAAAAAACTGATAAATAAAAAGCCAGGGAAAAACAAAGATAAAAAATGGTGTCCTGGTGTACTCTTACTCGCGTAGCAAGTACAAAATTAACTTATAGTAGTTCCTATAATTATAATTCATAAAAAATGGTTACCAAGGAACATTAGCGAAATAATAATCTACCAACAAAAAAGCGATCAATTTTCAATTTACAGATTAAGTCATTATTTTATACTCAATATTAACAGCTTGAGATGTCTTGTAAGTCAATCCTTAATGAAACAATAAACCATTAGTTTGTAAGTATTTCTAAAGTAAACGTGATTTTGGAAGTTTGAAAAATAACTGACTTTCCTTCTAAATTCGTTGTCTTATAAGCACTATGTCGTCATGGTAACGTATATGACGTCCATAGTTTATACCATAGTTACCCATGGAGTCTCAAAGTTGTGGCGTATTTCCTGGTCGAGGAGTTCAAAAACAGAACCAAAGTGTATTTTGGTCATTAGTTTTTGGTCATATTAGTTGTTGCGTTACTGTTTGTTTTAGGTCATTAGGATACTTCATAGAAAGTGCTGCGTATAGATTTATACTCACGAGTTGTTTGTGTCAAAACACGAACGAGCGATCGAGGAACGAGCAACAAACAACGAGTGAGTATTGAAGTTGTACAAAGTACATTTTATGATGTGATCTGTATATTACATATAGAACGCCGGAGAATTTTTTTGAAAATTTGGGTAAGCTTTATAAGCTTCATAAGCTTTTATAGTCAGACGCTGGTTATAAAGAATAAAGAAAAAGATCACTTTATAGTCACTTAAATTATTTATGTTAATTACTATTGTTGTCTCTGTTTAACCACCTTTTTTTCAAAAAATTAGTTTTGAAAGATTTCATGTCGAGTCATACAAGACACCTCGCACAACACGGCGATCGCAGCACATTTGCAAGCAAAGATTTCCTAAAAATCAAAATACTCACTACAAGTCTATAAAAAAATTTTATTGAGTTTGTCTGAGCATTTCTTTTAACATGCAATTTCAGTCAGAAAGCGTTTTTAGAAAGATTTCATACCAGCACAAGGAGCGTCGCCGACAACCAATTCAAAGCCAAAACATAATTCAAGTTGAAAAACTCCTGTAAAATCAACTCTTCAGTCTTTAGGAAAACTAGAATAGTGTAACGTAAACACTTTTCTAAACTCAAATACTAACACAGGACATAAGGAGAGTAAGGAGAGTATAATGAATATTTTTATTCAAAATTCACTCAAAACTTTGTCAATAAACTGACCTTTTTTTCGCACAAAGTTTTTCGGAGAATTGTTGCAGCTTGTTTGGTGGCATTCCTGGTTGGTTATCAAGCTTTCTCTCGGAATAAATTCTGTATATTTGTGTTAACACTTTGAAAATAAGCACGAGTTTTGCCTCATGTCCGAATGAATGAATTTGCAAACGCGCGCTGCCAAAAACGCGCCTTCAAAGCTCAATAAACCCAGGAAAACAACACTTTTTTCACGTGTGAAAATATAAAATATTTAAGCAATCGACTTCGTCTCGGGTTCGCATAACTGTCTCGAATTCTCCCAACCCCTCCCGTGTTTATATCAGACTATGCAAACACGGAAAAAGTTTTCTATTGCTTTTATAAATGACTTTATCCCTCTAAAAATGCTACAAAACGAATGATTATTTAACATCCATTTAATGATCAAAATACATGTTCTCAATACATTAACTTAACAATGGTATTTCATAATTAGCCAATCAAAACACGCGGTAGAAATCCAACTATTTGTAGCATATAGAGAATTTGTCTGCGCATGCGTGTATTTTTGGTTTAAAAATCTTTTGCATGTTGAGTGTGGGGATTTTATTCTGACATGGAACATTTCATTGGCAATCTCATTCTTCGAAATTATGTTCAAGTACCGAAATGCTGATGCATAAGCAGTCTACCTACCGCTAGAGTGTTGTGGATAATTATTTTAATCGAAGTCCAATGCAGATGGAGAAATATCACGGGTCAAACTCAGGCCAAAAGCGGAGAAGGGACCAGAACCTCGTACTTTCGAGTACAGTTTTGGGCGCGAAGTTCAAAAATAAGGTAAAGCTGTTAGTAGAAGTTATTACTGACTTGTTAAAGTGTGGATTGAATGTGATAAGGACGTTTAAGGCGCGATCGTCAAATAATTCGCCATGTTTACCTCAATAAAGCACTTTTTGGCTCGAAAATGTCGCATATTCAAACTCGAAATACAAGAACTTGTAGAGCGTGCACCAAAAAAATTGTTAAAACATGAGGTTTTTTTCCCTGTTTAATTTATGTAACTCAAAGCTTTCTCGGACATAAAACGTGGTCCGCGGGTAAGATTGCAAACAGTTTTGGAAGCGTGGTTTAAAGCACGTATTTACTCAAGTCAACATGCGAATTCCAGCGAGCGATTAATTCTTCAAGAATTATATACAAAAAATGGCTTGATACGAAATGACCTCAATACCTTCTCTAATATTGAAGTGGGCAATTATTTCCTTGATAGATGTAGCAGATGATAAAATATAATTGGTAAAATTTATGGAATTTATCACTCTGGAATAAGGCCTGAAACCATGTAGTAAACACTGCTTGAAATCAGTGCCAGGGACCGCGTGTTTCTACTAACGAAGCTCAGTATTGCAAAGAGTGAACATAGAAAAAGGTAATCTTTCAATACATTTTTTGGTGCACTCTCTACAAGTTCTTGTATTTCGAGTTTGAATGTGCGACATTTTCGAGCCAAAAAGTGCTTTATTGAGGTAAACATGGCGAATTATTTGACGATCGCGGAAGCCTTATCACATTCAATCCACACTTTAACAAGTCAGTAATGACTTCTACTAACAGCTTTACCTTATTTTTGAACTTCGCGCCCAAAATTGTAATATACCCGTAATATTTCTCCATCTGCATTGGCCTTCGATTAAAATAATTATCCACAACACTCTAGCGGTAGGTAGACTGCTTACATATCAGCATTTGGGTACTTGAACATAATTTCGAAGAATGAGATTGCCAATGAAATGTTCCATGTCAGAATAAAATTCCCACATTCAACATGCAAAAGATTTTTAAACCAAAAATACACGCATGCGCAGACAAATTCTCCATATGCTACTATTTGGTGATTTTCGAGCTAAAAAATTTGTGAGAAAACTCCTAGAAAACTTTCGCTAAAGTGAGAGAAAAATAGTACTTTCTAAAGACAAAATAACTCTTCGTTTTGGTGAAAGGTTCTGAGGTATCGAAAAGAATGTTCTTCATTGAAAATTCTCGCCAACTGACTAGAAAACCAAAGACTATTTTTCTTGGACGTGGTGTAAAAGACGGCAACAAGAACAACCACATTGTCGAGCCGACGAACTGTAATTTTGTGCTTGGAAATTTGCCGTTTATGCCTGGTCATGGTTATCTGGATAAGACTGAATTTTGTTTGGATTATATGGTTAGTGCCCGAATTTTATATTTTAGGCGTTGAACAAGAGATATTTTTTGCTAGTCTCGAGGTTCAGTGTTGTTCATTGTGAATGAAACACAATCTTTTGCGATGAATGAGCTTGACTCTTCAGGCTCTAAGAAAACAATTTTGAACCGTAAACAACTGTTCCTCTTCATTTACTGTAATTTTCTTTTGTTGATTGTATATATGATAATCCTATATTACATACATACATACATACATACATGATTTATTTGGTTGAGCAGGTTAAATTACTGGCAGCAAAAGCTGATGTGGACCTGCTAACTAATATTACAAATCAATAATTTAAATAAATATAAATATAAATAATCCCCTTCAGGAGCTGTACAGGCAATACTGAACCGTGAGGAACGCTACCAAGTACTTAGCCTAAATTCCACATTTTTTTCTATTCGATTTTTCCTTCTTCGCAGGATGACGTCATGATTCCCTTGATGACGTCAGCAACTCTATTAGTACTCATAGGTCACGTGGTACAATTTACAGAGTCCAAATGCTTCCATATGACCCGTTCTGACATCATTCTACAAAATCACGTGATTTTCTCCCAGACACGCCCACACATCGGTGAGTGCTGGCAGACGTGTGAGCAAGATGATCGATGCCAAAGTCTGAATTACTATGTGAGATCTCTCCTATGTGAGATCAACAACAGGACCATAGACCTTGCACCTGATGACGCAATAAACGTACCGTACACTGCTTACTTTGACAACCCTTTTCGAGGTGAGAATAGAACCTGAATACAAAGATCGGGCAATTTCAAATAAGGATAACTACAAATTGTTATTCGATATTAAATCTTCAGTTGCTGTTGGTACAACGAACAATACGCCAGCGGTTTCCTGTGCTGAGATAGTAAAGTCTGTTGGGAAGGTCAGCGGTCGTTACTGGCTTATTGACCATGCGCAGAGAGGTGTTCCATTCATGGCGTACTGTAATATGACTACCTTAGGTAAAATACAAGTCAATTACATCCTTTTTTAGATATATATATATTTTATAGCAATCACAGAAAATAATGTTAAAAAATGTGAAAATGCTCCCATTCATACAAAACTGATGTACTATTTGTTTACATTGCCTAACTTGCGAACAGACTCTGAGAAGGGAAGGAATTTAAGGAAAGAGCTTTCTCCACTCCTCCCCTTTCCTCTTTACCCAAAGCCTTTTCACAGGCTAATAATGCTTTATTTGTCTGCACAATATGACATTCAATTCCTTCTATACTTCACTCATTAATTAGTGTTTAAAATTATCAAGGGGAGTATTAATTACCGCAAAACAGCACTGAAAGAAAATCGTCCAAATTCCCCGAATCGGAAAACTATGTACGGTATTGATGTCAGAAATTGTAATACCGCAGTAAAAAGGCGATATCACTGAAATTGAACCGCAAAGGGCAATACCGCCAACCCCATTACCCTCCTATATCTACTGAAGTATATGTTCCCAGTGCTCAAGTTTAGCATTTCATTTCATTTTCATCATTATATTTCATTATCTTTTAACTGTAGGAGCCTGTAAAACATCTGTTGTTAAGCGTCAAAAATATACATTGAAAATTGGTCTGAAAATTTGTTTGTTTGAGTGGCCTTGGTTGGAGTAGTCGTAACACTAGCTATTAGTTATATTATATTTCTTTAAAAGGTAATGTGTTATTCAACTTTATAACCCTGGGTGCCAGCGGAAGACTGGGCCCCACATCTCTTGGTAACCACTACCAAGGCCAGCCACACGAACATCAAGTCACTTTGGTCAGAGATATCCAGCATTGGACTGTGCCCAAGACAGGGCAGTACCAAATTGAGGCTGTAGGGGCTACAGGGGGAAAAGACAAATTTACTACAAGTGATTTGTACCGTGGTCGTGGAGCTCGTATGGTTGGTACATTTTCTCTCACCAAAAATGAAGTCATCAAGATTCTTGTTGGTCAAGAGGGAGGAATTAATACGCTTGCTGGCACATCGGGAGGGGGTGGGGGTTCTTTTGTTGCCAAGGGTAATACTCCAATGATTGTAGCTGGGGGAGGTGGAGGAGTTGAACGTGCTAAATCTCGTCACTCAGCGTACTGTGATGCAAGCAACACTACATCGGGAAGAAATGGATATAATGGTCAGCAATGGCCTGGAGGTACAGGAGGGAATGGTGCGACTACTTCAGATGGCGGGGAGTCAGGTGGGTTCCCTTAAGGCTGGTTCACACTAGCGTCGGATTCGGAATCGGAGGCAGAAAACAAAGGAAAAGACAAAAGAGTTAAGTCAAGCGTGTGACATAAGACATCGACATAAGCATCGCAAGAAGCATAAGACCAAGCATAAGCATAATTAAAGACAAAGGAAGGAACAAAGAAAAACACCTTTCTTTTGTATTCTAATCCCTAAATTCTTTGTTGTTTTCTCTAGATCTTACGATTCCGATTCTGATTCCGACGCTAGTGTGAACCAGCCTTTAATAAAAACCGTCTGACCGTCTGCATCAACCAATTTTATGGTACAAAATCCGCCATGATCTACTTTCACGATAACCACAATGCCTTCTGTTTTTGGGGGGTAGTTATTGTAATTCATATCAAACAAATTCTAAATATCCCACTGCGTATTTTGTCATCTAGATTTGTATCACGTGACCGTAGGGAGTAAACACCTATTCTTGGTGGCAATATGTTAGACAACTGTAATAGGTTAATGTGCCTCCCTCCTTAAATATAGTTGTTGTATTGTATTGTATTGTATTGTATTGTATTGTATTGTATTGTATTGTATTGTATTGTATTGTATTGTATTGTATTGTATTGTATTGTATTGTATTGTATTGTATTGTATTGTATTGTATTGTATTGTATTGTATTGTATTGTATTGTATTGTATTGTATTGTATTGTATTGTATTGTATTGTATTGTATTCTTTGCTCACCGTTCTTTGTTCAACTTTTTCCAGCAAATCTTCATATAGATCTTAATACAGTCAGACTGAACAGTACTCAGTAATTCTAATAAAATGTGATTTAATTTTCACATTTGATATTTGTTCTTTAGGTGGTGGTGGAGGAGGATTTTTCACCGACGGCCTAGACAGAACTAAGATGAGTGGCTCAAGTGGTTATGGTGGTGAAGGTGGCAAAGGGTTTCTCAATGGGGGAGTAGGAGGCAGGGCTTGGCACAACAATGCTGTAGGGGGATTTGGTGGTGGGGGTGGAGCATTTGGTACGGGTGGAGGGGCAGGGGGTGGTGGTGGGTACTCAGGGGGTGCTTGTGGGGATAATAGTCACAATTCCTGTGGGGGAGGAGGAGGGTCGTACAACAATGGCACTGATCAGCAAAATACATGTTGTGTTAATGATAAGGGACATGGATATGTTTTGATTAAGTATTTGTGAACTTAATGTGTTGATGTAAGCATACATTGCCTGTAGGTTAAAATGTACTCTTATCAAGATAATGCACTAGCACTATAGTCTATTCGCCAGTAACAGGACTACAATCTTGGACAAAACACTTGAGGCAATTCAACATTTTGCTCACAAACTTGAGGTCGAGTTGGAAAGCATACTCCCCCATCCCCTCTCATCTCGATGTTATTGTCAACTCAAAATCAGGTCTGCTTTATGGCAATCCTCTGAAACAACATTGACCTGAAGGGGGAAGGGGGTTGGCAATGTTTTCGATTTGTTTGGTGAAGACAACGAGTTGAGATTTCTTTAACAAAATGGCGCTTTCTCAACCAGTTATGTCCAAGATTGTAGGTGCCGCAAAGCATGCATGGATTGTTTGGCTGGACAGAGACCAAAATGACATCAAAACATGTTGAGTTATCAGAGTAACGCAATCGAGAAACAAGTGAGCTTATTTCATAAAAGTAACAAACAATGAAGTTTTGTACATTCTGGCTGTTTTTATCCAGGGCCCAGTCTCCAGTTCGTTTTGTTACTGTCTATAATTCACTGTAAATATGGATATAAAAATGACTGATGAAAAGTGCACAATTAACTTGATAGCAGTCAACAAAGTTAATATAATCAGCTCATGAATAGAAGCCAGTCTACCCTATATTGGCTCAATGAGATGACATATTGCTGGGTTTCATCCATTCCTTTGGGAATTAAAAGACAAAGAAGCGGCAGCTATGTTGGAAGAGACACTAATGAGAAATCTTTTGTTGAAGTTCATCCAAGATGGCTGCCGTGACGTCACATACAACCCTGCAATTAGATTTTCAGGCTATTTTTAGAACGGCTTTCCCGGAAAGAAATCTTTCAGCCAATCAAATCTTCTATTCAAATTTTGTGGCGCCAATCAACATTCTCTACCTAAATGTAGAAGTACTCTAAGCGCCCGTTTACACGAGGCTATAGGGTAACTCTAGCACTAGGAATGTTTTGTTTCCCTAAGGACACCAACAAAAGCAAATCCGAGTTAGCCCTGCAACAAGATCAAAACCACCATGTCTTTTATTCAATTGACTCTCCAGGGAATGATTGCAATCCAAGAATACTATAGCGATGGATGCACACTCATTTTATTGATTATATATTGTTGATCACAGGGCTTTTCGTGATTACTTAAAGCTTACCATAAACCAACAAATAGAGGTTTAAGAGCCTCAAAGTAATTGGAATTGTTCTAAGCACGAGCTCTATAATACTTTTAGCATAAGGGCCCATTTACATGAAGGAAGGGTATAACCCTAGCACTAGGGTTTTATAGTCATGGCCGTAACCAAGGGGGGTGCACAGGGTGCACGTGTACGTCCCCATTTGAAGCCAAAGGTCTGCTTATCTATAATTATGCTAGCTGTCACTGAGTAGCAGGTCCACTTCCTTTCCCCTCTCCCCCACTGCAGCAAAATGTTAGGAAAAAGGTAAGGTATTTAGATAAAGCAAGTATAGAAATAGGTCCATTTCCATTTCATGTGCACCCTCCCAGCAAAACTGCTGGTTACGGCCCTGATAGTCTTTGGCCGGGGAAACTAAAAAAGATCAATCCTGCTAGGGTTATCCTACCTAAATGTAAACGTACTCTAAAAGCCTGTTTACACGAGGCTAGGGTAACCCTAGCACTAATAGGAATAACTTGTTTTCTTTCGCTAAGGACACAAATCAGAAACAATACCGAGTTAGCCCTCATGCTAAGGTTACCCTCTCTTCCATGCAAACAAGAACTAACACCAGGGGTGGATCCAGGATTATCTTTCAGGGGGGTGCAGCGTTAGAAGTCGTAAACTGTGCAGAGGATCCAGAGGACAGTAGTACATTACGGTCGGAAGGAAACAATGCCACAGGCAACAAGTAGAACAAAAAGACATGGTTCAGAGTAATCCACATATTCTTTGTTTTTGTCGTTTTAACAAATCGCGAGCTTCGTTCTAACAGCAGTGGATGACCCCCAGAGGATATTTTGGGAAGGTATCGAGCGCGAGGCTGAAAGGCCCAAAATTCGTCTCAGGAGTGTGTACATGTGCACCCCTTCCCTAAATCCACCCCTAAATTTAGACTAGTATATAAACTCCAAACTTATAATTAGCTTCTTCTCATTATTATATATGTATTTGAATAAAGTCGAAATGTACGTTGTGAACGTCTTAAAACCTTCATATTTAAAAACAAAACATTAGTTTTTGTCCGTCTCAAGTTGACACTTTTCAGTATCGAGCTCCTGGTATGTTTTACCTTCATTGACAATTATGGCAAATGTGGACTTGCTAACAACCATTGTACGTACCTTGTACGTTTTTCTTGTTAACTCGTGGATTTGCTAGTAAAAGTCGAATATGCAAATGAGTCACTCACTTACTCGCACATTGTTAAATTATGTTACTGCGCATGCTTGCCTTGATTGACGGCAGACCGAAAGTAACGTGGGCTCTGGGTACAAGATTGAAGGAAATTTGATTCCGGGACTCCTGTGTTATTCAAATATGCATAGATGGAGCAATTGTTCAGACTTCATGTGAAACTTGCTTTGGAATAACGATGTAAACAATGTCTGTATTTAATTATGATGATGTTTGTTTTTACATGGAAGACCTTGTTCGGATTAATTCCTTTTTTGTGTACGAGCAACAACAATCCTGAACACGTCCTCGGTAATACAAGTTATTTTATTATTGACTAAATTAGAGTTACAAATTCTCTCATTAGTGAGATCATGCCTGTCGGATGTTAGGCGGAAAAATGCTGATAGTTAATTTCCTATTCCTTGCCACATTTTGTATTGTACTACTCTGCTTGGAATAATTTTCATCGCATCTGCGTTGAGCTTTTCGATACTCGGACGTGAAAACCTTTCTGCATGGACTTTGTACGTTGCTGTCGTCACTGAAGCAACAAAAATCGTCGCAAGTCCAACATCAAAGTCATCCAAGCTTTAAGTGTTTGTACTCTTTCGATGCAAGTAGACGCAAGTCGATGCAAGTTGGTGTTCAAACGAAGATGCGAGCCCGCGCAAGTCAAAACTTGAATCGACTTGAGAGCTCGTTTGAACAGGGCCTTACAGCTCGCTAGTTTCCTTATTTGAGGTAGCCCAGCTTTTTTGACTTCTGTTCGCTTTCTTTAGGAAAAGGAACAGCAGTTTACTAAAACTGAATCAATTTCAAATCTTCAAAAAAGATTCTAGTTTGCTTTGCTTTATCATTTTTTCTTATTAAGTACATGAATGTTGTATTTTAAAGTTTTTGGCAATGGTCATCTTCAGTTTTCAAATCCAAACACAAAGATGGTGACGTCAAAACCGTGTTTACATACTCTCATGCAAACACAGCTCTCAGCCAATCAGAGTGCACGTAGTATCTTAGTTATTTTATAATATAATTAAGCAATAGAAAACTTTTTCCGTGTTTGCATAGCCTGATATAAACACGAGAGGGGTTGGGAGAATTCGAGACAGTTATGCAAACCCGAGACGTAGTCGAGGGTTTGCATAACTTTCGAGAATTCTCCCAACCCCTCTCGAGTGTTTAGTATCAGGCTATGGAAACACAGGAAAACGTTTTCTATTGCTTTTATAAAATGACTTTATTCCTCTAAAAATATTACAAAACGAATGATTGTTTACATCCATTTAACGATCAAAATATATGTTCTCAATACATTAACTTAACAATGGTATTTCAAAACTAGCCAATCAAAACACGTGGTAGAAATCCAACTATTTGGCGATTTTTGGGAGACAACTCTTAGAAAACTTTCGCTAATATGATATGAAAGAAAAATGGTACTTTCTAAAGACAAAATAACTAATTCGTTTTCGTGAAAAGTTCTAAGGTATCGAAGAGAAGGTTCTTCATTGAAAATTCTCGCCAACTTGAAAGAAAACCAAGGACTATTTTCTTGGACGTGGTGTAAAAGACCGAGCAACAAAAGCAACCACATTGTCGAGCCGACGAAGGGTCAATTTGTGCTTGGAAATTTGCCGTTTATGAAGCTGTGTAATGCCTGGTTATCTGGATAAGACTGAATTTTGTTTGAATTATATGGTTAGTGCCCGAATTTTATAATTTAGGCGTTGAACAAGAGATATTTTTTGCTAGTCTCGAGGTTCAGTGTTGTTCATTGTGAATGAAACACAATCTTTTGCGATGAATGAGCTTGACTCTTCAGGCTCTAAGAAAACAATTTTGAACCGTAAACAACTGTTCCTCTTCATTTACTGTAATTTTCTTTTGTTGATTGTATATATGATAATCCTATATTACATACATACATACATACATACATACATACATGATTTATTTGGTTGAGCAGGTTAAATTACTGGCAGCAAAAGCTGCATGATGTGGACCTGCTAACTAATATTACAAATCAATAATTTAAATAAATATAAATATAAATATAAATATAAATAATCCCCTTCAGGAGCTGAAGCCTAAATTCCACATTTTTTTCTATTCGATTTTTCCTTCTTCGCAGGATGACGTCATGATTCCCTTGATGACGTCAGCAACTCTATTAGTACTCATAGGTCACGTGGTACAATTTACAGAGTCCAAATGCTTCCATATGACCCGTTCTGACATCATTCTACAAAATCACGTGATTTTCTCCCAGACACGCCCACACATCGGTGAGTGCTGGCAGACGTGTGAGCAAGATGATCGATGCCAAAGTCTGAACTACTTTGTGAGATCTCTCCTATGTGAGATCAACAACAGGACCATAGACCTTGCACCTGATGACGCAATAAACGTACCGTACACTGCTTACTTTGACAACCCTTTTCGAGGTGAGAATAGAACCTGACTATAAAGATCGGGCAATTTCAAATAAGGATAACTACAAATTGTTATTCGATATTCAATTTTCAGTTGCTGTTGGTACAACGAACAATACGCCAGCGGTTTCCTGTGCTGAGATAGTAAAGTCTGTTGGGAAGGTCAGCGGTCGTTACTGGCTTATTGACCATGCGCAGAGAGGTGTTCCATTCATGGCGTACTGTAATATGACTACCTTAGGTAAAATACAAGTCAATTACATCCTTTTTTTAGATATATATATATTTTATAGCAATCACAGAAAATAATATGTTAAAAAATGTGAAAATGCTCCCATTCATACAAAACTGATGTACTATTTGTTTACATTGCCTAACTTGCGAACAGACTCTGAGAAGGGAAGGAATTTAAGGAAAGAGCTTTCTCCACTCCTCCCCTTTCCTCTTTACCCAAAGCCTTTTCACAGGCTAATAATGCTTTATTTGTCTGCACAATATGACATTCAATTCCTTCTATACTTCACTCATTAATTAGTGTTTATAATTATCAAGGGGAGTATTAATTACCGCAAAACAGCACTGAAAGAAAATCGTCCAAATTCCCCGAATCGGAAAACTATGTACGGTATTGATGTCAGAAATTGTAATACCGCAGTAAAAAGGCGATATCACTGAAATTGAACCGCAAAGGGCAATACCGCCAACCCCATTACCCTCCTATATCTACTGAAGTATATGTTCCCAGTGCTCAAGTTTAGCATTTCATTTCATTTTCATCATTATATTTCATTATTTTTTGACTGTAGGAGCCTGTAAAACATCTGTTGTTAAGCGTCAAAAATATACATTGAAAATTGGTCTGAAAATTTGTTTGTTTGAGTGGCCTTGGTTGGAGTAGTCGTAACACTAGCTATTAGTTATATTATATTTCTTTAAAAGGTAATGTGTTATTCAACTTTACAACCCTGGGTGCCAGCGGAAGACTGGGCCCCACATCTCTTGGTAACCACTACCAAGGCCAGCCACACGAACATCAAGTCACTTTGGTCAGAGGTATCCAGCATTGGACTGTGCCCAAGACAGGGCAGTACCAAATTGAGGCTGTAGGGGCTACAGGGGGAAAAGACAAATTTACTACAAGTGATTTGTACCGTGGTCGTGGAGCTCGTATGGTTGGTACATTTTCTCTCACCAAAAATGAAGTCATCAAGATTCTTGTTGGTCAAGAGGGAGGAATTAATACGCTTGCTGGCACATCGGGAGGGGGTGGGGGTTCTTTTGTTGCCAAGGGTAATACTCCAATGATTGTAGCTGGGGGAGGTGGAGGAGTTGAACGTGCTAAATCTCGTCACTCAGCGTACTGTGATGCAAGCAACACTACATCGGGAAGAAATGGATATAATGGTCAGCAATGGCCTGGAGGTACAGGAGGGAATGGTGCGACTACTTCAGATGGCGGGGAGTCAGGTGGGTTCCCTTAAGGCTGGTTCACACTAGCGTCGGATTCGGAATCGGAGGCAGAAAACAAAGGAAAAGACAAAAGAGTTAAGTCAAGCGTGTGACATAAGACATCGACATAAGCATCGCAAGAAGCATAAGACCAAGCATAAGCATAATTAAAGACAAAGGAAGGAACAAAGAAAAACACCTTTCTTTTGTATTCTAATCCCTAAATTCTTTGTTGTTTTCTCTAGATCTTACGATTCCGATTCTGATTCCGACGCTAGTGTGAACCAGCCTTTAATAAAAACCGTCTGACCGTCTGCATCAACCAATTTTATGGTACAAAATCCGCCATGATCTACTTTCACGATAACCACAATGCCTTCTGTTTTTGGGGGGTAGTTATTGTAATTCATATCAAACAAATTCTAAATATCCCACTGCGTATTTTGTCATCTAGATTTGTATCACGTGACCGTAGGGAGTAAACACCTATTCTTGGTGGCAATATGTTAGACAACTGTAATAGGTTAATGTGCCTTCCTCCTTAAATATAGTTGTTGTATTGTATTGTATTGTATTGTATTGCATTGCATTGCATTGCATTGTATTGTATTGTATTGTATTGTATTGTATTGTATTGTATTGTATTGTATTGTATTGTATTGTATTGTATTGTATTGTATTGTATTGTATTGTATTGTATTGTATTGTATTGTATTGTATTGTATTGTATTGTATTGTATTGTATTGTATTGTATTGTATTCTTTGCTCACCGTTCTTTGTTCAACTTTTTCCAGCAAATCTTCATATAGATCTTAATACAGTCAGACTGAACAGTACTCAGTAATTCTAATAAAATGTGATTTAATTTTCACATTTGATATTTGTTCTTTAGGTGGTGGTGGAGGAGGATTTTTCACCGACGGCCTAGACAGAACTAAGATGAGTGGCTCAAGTGGTTATGGTGGTGAAGGTGGCAAAGGGTTTCTCAATGGGGGAGCAGGAGGCAGGGCTTGGCACAACAATGCTGTAGGGGGATTTGGTGGTGGGGGTGGAGCATATGGTGATGGTGGAGGGGCAGGGGGTGGTGGTGGGTACTCAGGGGGTGCTTGTGGGGATAATAGTCACAATTCCTGTGGGGGAGGAGGAGGGTCATACAACAATGGCACTGATCAGCAAAATACATGTTGTGTTAATGATAAGGGACATGGATATGTTTTGATTAAGTATTTGTGAACTTAATGTGTTGATGTAAGCATACATTGCCTGTAGGTTAAAATGTACTCTTATCAAGATAATGCACTAGCACTATAGTCTATTCGCCAGTAACAGGACTACAATCTTGGACAAAACACTTGAGGCAATTCAACATTTTGCTCACAAACTTGAGGTCGAGTTCGAAAGCATACTCCCCCATTCCCTCTCATCTCGATGTTATTGTCAACTCAAAATCAGGTCTGCTTTATGGCAATCCTCTGAAACAACATTGACCTGAAGGGGGAAGGGGGTTGGCAATGTTTTCGATTTGTTTGGTGAAGACAACGAGTTGAGATTTCTTTAAAAAAATGGCACTTTCTCAACCAGTTATGTCCAAGATTGTAGGTGCCGCAAAGCATGCATGGATTGTTTGGCTGGACAGAGACCAAAATGACATCAAAACATGTTGAGTTATCAGAGTAACGCAATCGAGAAACAAGTGAGCTTATTTCATAAAAGTAACAAACTATGAAGTTTTGTACATTCTGGCTGTTTTTATCCAGGGCCCAGTCTCCAGTTCGTTTTGTTACTGTCTATAATTCACTGTAAATATGGATATAAAAATGACTGATGAAAAGTGCACAATTAACTTGATAGCAGTCAACAAAGTTAATATAATCAGCTCATGAATAGAAGCCAGTCTACCCTATATTGGCTCAATGAGATGACATATTGCTGGGTTTCATCCATTCCTTTGGGAATTAAACGACAAAGAAGCGGCAGCCATGTTGGAAGAGACACTAATGAGAAATCTTTTGTTGAAGTTCATCCAAGATGGCTGCCGTGACGTCACATACAACCCTGCAATTAGATTTTCAGGCTATTTTTAGAACGGCTTTCCCGGAAAGAAATCTTTCAGCCAATCAAATCTTCTATTCAAATTTTGTGGCGCCAATCAACATTCTCTACCTAAATGTAGAAGTACTCTAAGCGCCCGTTTACACGAGGCTATAGGGTAACTCTAGCACTAGGAATGTTTTGTTTCCCTAAGGACACCAACAAAAGCAAATCCGAGTTAGCCCTGCAACAAGATCAAAACCACCATGTCTTTTATTCAATTGACTCTCCAGGGAATGATTGCAATCCAAGAATACTATAGTGATGGATGCACACTCATTTTATTGATTATATATTGTTGATCACAGGGCTTTTCGTGATTACTTAAAGCTTACCATAAACCAACAAATAGAGGTTTAAGAGCCTCAAAGTAATTGGAATTGTTCTAAGCACGAGCTCTATAATACTTTTAGCATAAGGGCCCATTTACATGAAGGAAGGGTATAACCCTAGCACCAGGGTTTTATAGTCATGGCCGTAACCAAGGGGGGTGCACAGGGTGCACGTGTACGTCCCCATTTGAAGCCAAAGGTCTGCTTATCTATAATTATGCTAGCTGTCACTGAGTAGCAGGTCCACTTCCTTTCCCCTCTCCCCCACTGCAGCAAAATGTTAGGAAAAAGGTAAGGTATTTAGATAAAGCAAGTATAGAAATAGGTCCATTTCCATTTCATGTGCACCCTCCCAGCAAAACTGCTGGTTACGGCCCTGATAGTCTTTGGCCGGGGAAACTAAAAAAGATCAATCCTGCTAGGGTTACCCTACCTAAATGTAAACGTACTCTAAGAGCCTGTTTACACGAGGCTAGGGTAACCCTAGCACTAGGAATGTTTTCTTTCCCTAAGGACACCAACAGAAACAATACCGAGTTAGCCCTCATGCTAAGGTTACCCTCTCTTCCATGCAAACAAGAACTAACACCAGGGGTGGGTCCAGGATTATCTTTCAGGGGGGTGCAGCGTTAGAAGTCGTAAACTGTGCAGAGGATCCAGAGGACAGTAGTACATTACGGTCGGAAGGAAACAATGCCACAGGCGACAAGTAGAACAAAAAGACATTGTTCAGAGTAATCCACATATTCTTTGTTTTTGTCGTTTTAACAAATCGCGAGCTTCGTTCTAACAGCAGTGGATGACCCCCAGAGGATATTTTGGGAAGGTATCGAGCGCGAGGCTGAAAGGCCCAAAATTCGTCTCAGGAGTGTGTACATGTGCACCCCTTCCCTAAATCCACCCCTAAATTTAGACTAGTATATAAACTCCAAACTTATAATTAGCTTCTTCTCATTATTATATATGTATTTGAATAAAGTCGAAATGTACGTTGTGAACGTCTTAAAACCTTCATATTTTAAAAAAAAACATTAGTTTTTGTCCGTCTCAAGTTGACACTTTTCAGTATCGAGCTCCTGGTATGTTTTACCTTCATTGACAATTATGGCAAATGTGGACTTGCTAACAACCATTGTACGTACCTTGTACGTTTTTCTTGTTAACTCGTGGATTGCAAATCCACGAGTTATAGTGAAAGTCGAATATGCAAATGAGTCACTCACTTACTCGCACATTGTTAAATTATGTTACTGCGCATGCTTGTCTTGATTGACGGCAGACCGAAAGTAACGTGGGCTCTGGGTACAAGATTGAAGGAAATTTGATTCCGGGACTCCTGTGTTATTCAAATATGCATAGATGGAGCAATTGTTCAGACTTCATGTGAAACTTGCTTTGGAATAACGATGTAAACAATGTCTGTATTTAATTATGATGATGTTTGTTTTTACATGGAAGACCTTGTTCGGATTAATTCCTTTTTTGTGTACGAGCAACAACAATCCTGAACACGTCCTCGGTAATACAAGTTATTTTATTATTGACTAAATTAGAGTTACAAATTCTCTCATTAGTGAGATCATGCCTGTCGGATGTTAGGCGGAAAAATGCTGATAGTTAATTTCCTATTCCTTGCCACATTTTGTATTGTACTACTCTGCTTGGAATAATTTTCATCGCATCTGCGTTGAGCTTTTCGATACTCGGACGTGAAAACCTTTCTGCATGGACTTTGTACGTTGCTGTCGTCACTGAAGCAACAAAAATCGTCGCAAGTCCAACATCAAAGTCATCCAAGCTTTAAGTGTTTGTACTCTTTCAGCACGAGAGTAAATGTTGAAACAAAAAGCAAACGAAAATTGACATTTTGAATACGAACTGCCGCCTGAAAGAGCACCACTTTAGTTTTGGAAATATTTACTGCCAAATTTGCTTTTTCTCAGAATGTTTGTAGTTTATCTAGATATTTTTGTAAACCTTTGGCAGATTTAGAAAATAGAACCAAGCCATCAGCATACAAAAGAGAACAAAATGGTTTGCTAATGAAATTTACGTCGTCATTATTACATAGATTTATTTTTTTTATATTTATTTATTTATTTATTTATTTATTTATTTATTTATTTATTTATTTATTTATTATTTATTTATTTATTTATTTATTTATTTATTTATTATTTATTTATTTATTTATTTATTTATTTATTTATTTATTTATTTATTTATTTATTTATTTATTTATTTATTTATTTATTTATTTATTTATTTATTTATTTATTTATTTATTTATTTATTTATTTATTTATTTATTTATTTATTTATTTATTTATTTATTTATTTATTTATTTATTTATTTATTTATTTATTTATTTATTTATTTATTTATTTATTTATTTATTTATTTATTTATTTATTTATTTATTTATTTATTTATTTATTTATTTATTATTTATTTATTTAAGCTTCGCCCTAGGGCGGGAGCAACTCACAGAACTGTTGTTCCAAAACGAGACTTCCTCGGGTAAATCATGCAGGTAGAGATTGAATAATGTGGGGCTAAGCATGCAGCCTTGTTTCACGCCCGTGTAGCAAGAAAATGTCGATAAGACCTGGCTGTTTAATTTGATGTGTATCGACATAGATTTTATCACTTTTCAAAAGCTCCGATTGACTCCAACATTTTCAAGTTTAGCTAAGAGTTTTATTTTCTCTGGGAATGCAGTCGAAGGCTTTCTGCCCGGGGGGACTCCATTGTAAAAGGATCGGGTATGCTCGTCAGAAATTTTTAAAATACCCCTAAAAGATACCGGAAGTCTTTTAAGAAGGGCGTGGCTGGACGATTTTTAACCCCTAAGAGATACCAGGGATAAACAAACTAATGAACATTATTATGATGAACATAAAATTGAACGGTCGACACGCTTTTGTTGGGCAAATTTCTTCCATTTTGATACTGTAAGAGATACCACGAAATGCTAAAACTCTAAACTTCAATTTGAACACCCTAAAAGATACCAAATCGCTGAATGTTACCCCTAAGAGATACGACGAGCATACCCGATTCGTTTACAATGGAGTCCCCCCCGGGGCTTTCTGAAAATCTACGAAACAAAAGAGAAGTAAATTATTTTTCTTCTTCGGATTGCTCTTTACGTATTTATCTATTATAGCTTTGAGAATAAATATACTGTCTACTGGATCTCTAAAGCCTCCTTGCTCAGCTTTGATTACCTTATTTAGTAAATTATTCATATATATAGACGCTTATTAAGTATGACAGTGAACACATTGCAAAAGTATTTACGTACCAACTGAAAACAGCTGCTATGAATAAAACCTGCAGTCACGCAACACGGTCCATGCGTTACTCCAGTCATGTACCCTGTACCGTACGGACTTCGACCACGTGATTTTGGAGCGTAATTATAGAAATGCCCATGCACAGATCTGACCAAAATAGAATTGAGAACGACACTGGGTATGGCGCGAAGATACTTTAGGGAGTTCGCTAGAAGCAGACACTCAATCGTTGATATCACTCGGCAGGCTATCCATTTTCAACAGGAAGAACGTCTTTTCCCAATGGCTCGATGCAACAAAAGAACCTTTTGTTATTATTGCCAATTGTTTTATTTCTTTTGTTTAGATTCTTAAATGATGAACTGATGGCATCTTCCGAGACAGTAAGACGTTACTGCTCCACAGGGGGTAACGTGGACCTTTCAAGGCGTACGCTCGAAACCAGCCGCGCTAGCATTGAACAATGACATCTATTGAAAAGTTCAAGACGGGAGTCCGAACATTTCCTTTTCGCCTAGCTTTTTAGTTAATGGCTTATGTTTTTCTACTCAAGTGCCTTATTTGGAGCCCCCAATCTACAAAATACACTTATTTTCGTTACGAGCAAATGTCTGAACAAAAATTTACGAAACTTCGAATATGAACAGATATCTATTTACTGATCAACCTTGAGTGATGATTCGAGAGTTTTAGTGGTCACGTGACTAGCAGCGGAGAAAAATCGTTTTTTTTTTCTAAAATGGGGCCATGAGTTTTATTGACCAGGTAAAAATTATGCTCTTAAAATCATTGCCATATGGTACCTCAACATAGGATGTCGAGGTACCAAAGATATGGCAATGATTTTAAGAGCATAATCAAATCAATACTATTCTTGAATGGCAATATAAATGATGGTAAATAGCTTTTACATACACCTATTTCAATAAATGTTGTCGGTAAAAGCCTACGCGACTCACCTGAAAGGAAGCATGGGTAAAAATTACTAAAGCTATAAAACCACGCAAATGTCCACACCATAATTGAACTTCAGCTTGCCATGACCTAATACATCAAAAAGCTTCATTTGCTGATGCAAATAGAAGACCAATGCGAAAACGAGAGTGAAATTTTGCAACTACCCATACTCCTTTTCGGTCTAGTAGCGTAGGCTTGAGACCTCTCATACGACAACCTATTTTGAAATAGGTATATACACTGATAACAAGGCCTTTGCGAGCACGAAGCACAAACGCCCCCGGGGAGGGGGGTACTCCTTCCAGTTTTGGGCAGGGATGTGTCGCTGAGCCCCTCAAACCCTGGCCCCGTTTCAGAGCAAAATTTCCAAAATCAATACCTTGTTCCAAAACTGGAAGGAGTACCCCCCTCACCGGGGCTGCTTGTGCTTCGTGCTCGCAAAGGCCTTGTTATCAGTGTATATGTAATATAGATACCCTGTTCCAGAGAGTGATTACGAGTTTTATAGACCTTGTTCCAGAGTAAAAACGCTAAAAACATGTGGAAACCATACCCTGTTTGGCGGCACGTAGGCGTACCCAGGATCGCAGATCAGCTGGATCAGCGCTATAGAAATTTGGAACTATCCAAATGATCCAGCTGAGGACATTTAGGAAAGCCAAAAGATCTGAAGTCGTCTCAGGAGGGGGTTGTGGACCCACTGCATCCCTCCCCTAAATCCATCCCTGTAAGATGACCCTGACCTTGTTCTAACTCCCACGTCTGATTACGACACCGAGAAAGAACCGGTATGATGAGAATCAATGTTACAGAGTGCACGAAAGCGTTAGATAATAGAGAGCTTTCGTCATGCCTTATAACGCATTCATTTTCTTAGTAATGCTCCAGTTATGTCACTTCATGCATAGAACTGAGTGACAAAACGTGAAAAAACGTCTTCGCATGCGTGCATATTACGATGTTTTCTTAAATGTGTGAGTTTTAGCTTAATCTAATCCATTTTCACTGCATTTGAACAAAATGTACATAAAGTATATAAGAAAACTAATCAGAAATTAAAGAAGCTTGAAATGAAATGTTCGTGTTCTCGGTGTATGCATAAAATTTCTCTTGTGTACTTTTGTGAGACAAAAATATTGCATTAATGAAGACAGTTATGTGAATACTGGCCCTAATATGTGAATACTGATCTCAAGTTTTGACATTTTGTGAAAACCATTGTTGAAGGCAAGCGTACAAGCGAAATTTGCATAAGTTTACAAAAGCACGAAGACGTGACTAGAGCATGCGCAGACGTTTTTCACGTACTAGTGTCCAACTACCAATAATGCGCAAACTTATAAAAAGCACTGTTATACGATGCAATTTTTATCAAACGAGTCTCGAATGGCATTGCGAAACATGTATGAACCATTGCAGCTTGCAATATACCCTGCATCGAGCATAATCATTGCGAAAATCATTGCAAGAAAACGATTGCAGTAGCATATTTTTCGGCGATGCGTCGCAACTTATTTCAGTTACAAAGCCATTGCTAGACAGGTTTCGGGGAAAAAATTGTACCGTGCAACAGTGCCTTAATAATTGCATACAAACATTAAATTCGTGACACTTAAGTTTGATACAATTTAGATACAGAAACTAGGCTTAAGCAACGCTTATGTGAGTGCTGACAAATAATTTTTAACGAGCAAAGCTGTTATCTTACGTATATACCATTTAGCCAAAATTTCGAAAAAAATCCAGTTAGAACATAAATCCCGATCGAAAAACTTAGAATACACGAGAATACATGCTCGCGTTTCTATTCGAATTTTCCTGTCGCGGAACAGGAAGCATCTATGGTTTGAAAAAGCTCGTCAAAGTTACTGCAGTGTTCATAATTATGCGAACTGTGACCTTCAAACAGTCCGTTGGGTTTTGATTTTTCGCCTCCGCCCTCAAAAAACAAACAATCAACCAAAAAATACTCATAAAGAGATCCCTAAAAACCTATCAAATGACTAATAATATGATCTTTTGACAATCTGTAACAGGTAAATATAATTTTGGTATTAGTTAGATCTTCGTATTTATAATTATAAATTTTGATTAACAGAAGCTAGCATGTGGCAAAAACCACAAAAACACACATGTGAGTCCAACATGTAAGTAGAACCGGTTTCCAACAGGTTTGTTCTAGTTTCCAAGTAAATTTACTGGATTTACTGGCGAACTAACAGGGCTCAAAAACGTACAAACACCAAATATTTAAAAAAAGAAATAGCTGTAGAATATACAAGCAATAGAAAAATGGCACACAGTATAAAAATCGAAGCTAGTACTATAACCTACAAGTTTAAATATCTTTTTCCTAAACTTTTCAGAAACGGGATTAACTTTTGAACTTTTCTCAAAGAATTTGATCGTTTTTCAGGTCGTTTTTGGCGAACTGTTATCAAACAATAAAAACTGGTTTCAACCGGTTGGGGAAGTTTGTTGAATCCGCATGGTTACGCCGAGGCTCGCTCGCTTGGCAGCAATAAGCAGGAATAAAACTATATTGAAAAGCTGTCGGTGGGATATCTCCTTTAATGTAGTACTAAATTCAAGTCTCCGGATACAAGATGCTTTTTAGAAACGCAGTGGCTATTCATACGGTAACCGTACGGCGACTTGTAATTTCTATTCGTACGGACATTCAAATATTTCGATAATTTAAAGCAATTATTTAAGATACCGATTTTAAACTATCATAACTTTGTTTAAAAGTAGGTAACAATTTGAGAAAGCTTCAACGCTCGAGATTTTATCGTGTAGATTTAGCCGAGCACAGAGTACACCAAGACGAAAAGCGACACTTAGAAAAATTTCACCGATTCGAAGACAGTGAAGGTCACTAACTAGCAATGACACTATCTTATTTAATTAACGGTAGATTTGCCATTTTTAGTTTTTGTTATCGAATTATTTCCATGAACGAATAAAGGCATGTTTTTATAGACGATTTATTCGCATTTCGGCTCGTAATTAGAAGGAAAAAAACCCTCCGTACGAATAAGTCACGCACGCTATTCATACGGCAGCATTTAAAAACCATGTCTAAACTCAAAGAGGCCTAAATTCTGTGCAGTCAAACTGTTTCTCAATACTTTTAGCATTGGTTTTAGACACTACGAAAATTGTTTCTGAATGTTCTGGTCCCATTTGGGCTCGATTTGCAGAGGAAAACTCCATGTCCGTACGAATAAGTCACGCACGCTATTCGTACGGCAGCATTTAAAAACCTTGTCTAAACTCAAAGCGGCCTAAATTCTGTGCAGTCAAACTTTTTCTCAATACTTTTTAGACACTACGAAAATTGTTTCTGAATGTTTTGGTCCCATTTGGGCTCGATTTGCAGAGGAAAACTCCATGTCCGTACGAATAAGTCACGCACGCTATTCGTACGGCAGCATTTAAAAACCTTGTCTAAACTCAAAGCGGCCTAAATTCTGTGCAGTCAAACTTTTTCTCAATACTTAAGCATTGGTTTTAGACACTACGAAAATTGTTTCTGAATGTTCTGGTCCCATTTGGGCTCGATTTGCAGAGGAAAACTCCATGTCCGTACGAATAAGTCACGCACGCTATTCGTACGGTAATAAACATATATGGTCCATATATGGAAGTACACCAGATATACTGCATTTTAATATGGGTTTATTGAAATAACTTGCTATCTGATGAGGTTTTTCATGTGACATTATGTGATGGGGATGTGATGTCTTTTCAAATAATAATAATAATAATAATAATAATAATAATAATAATAATAATAATAATAATAATAACTTTATTATTGGTACTTTGGTATTTTCATACATGAGTATAACCCAACAATTAAAGAAATAAAAAGAAGAATAACAGATTTCTAAATATGTGAATGTATATCATATAACTAGCTCCAGGTCCGTGATTCAAACCTATATATATGCATTGGCAATATATGTTGAGTTGGATATCACTATCTGAAGTTAGTTGTCTTTGTTTACATGAAGATATATATTTAAAGAATTAACAGTAACTGTACGTAATATAATAACAATTATACATTCATTTTGTATTCATAACTGACTTAACTAATCTGTAACATTCTAGTAGTTCATGTATATATTGACCACTTATTTTAATTATATTTTCGTCCTTCATATTTATTATATATTTAAATAAATTTTGGTAATCAAACGACTCGAACATCGAGTTTGTTTCTAATATTTTGTCTATGAATTGTTTTCTAATTCTAATAAAATTATTGTTGGAACATTTGAAAAAGTAGTGAAATTCATCACCAATTTCTCTACTTTCACAAATGTCACATTTTCTTTTATCCCTTTCAATATTCAAATGTCTCCCCTTTTCAATTGGAAAGTTATGAGCAGACATTCTAAACTTTGAAACGGATGATCGTACTTTAAAATCTCTAATCATATCTAAATATTCCTCAAAATGAGGTTTATGTTTTACTCTTAAAAATAATTCTACTTTTGATTTAATTTCTCCTGATCTTATTCTCTCTGTTTCTTTTTCCCAGTCACTCATATAAATATATTTAAGAAAAGTACTAAATTGTTTGGTAAATGATTTATCATGAATTTCCATTGAATTAGATTGACCTAATTTTACTAAATACGATAAAGTAGTATACCAAGAGAAATGTCCACTATCATTCAAATCTTTAGAAACCCGTAATGCTTGTGAAAGAATGGGGTTTTCTTGATGACTAATCAAATGAGTGAAGAAATTGATCATTGAAATATAGATAGAAATATGTAATGGGAAGCGATTTAGTTCTGCTCTAACTGCTAATGTTGTGGTTTTGGAATTAACGCCAAGAATCATTTTTTTCAAAGAGTTTAAAACGGTCAAAGAAGTCATATATATGAGTCATTTATAATGTCCATGTTTATATATATTCCAATTTATTCCTTATAATTTATATACTTCTGTGGCTTTCCTTGGCTTCTGTTGATCTGCCAATATCACTTGACTGAAAAACCTCAATATCAATCATAAACAAGCCCTAAGAATACAGATATATATATATGTGGAATATTAATTTTTACATTTTTTTTGAAAATATGAATAATCATGTTTCAGGGAAGAAAATGCTGCCCTGTACTATACTGCAGATGCATGCACATAAACATGCCAATGACAGTGTTACTGAACCTTGGTTTATAAACACTATGCTGTCTATGCATTATGCATGAGTGTGATGTAAACTACTTATTAAACCAGCACTAGGTCTGTATGGAGAAACTATCAGACCAATGAGACAGACATAAAAACATTATAGGCACAAACAAAGAAGCATCCACACTCAAAAACGGCCACATGGGCCAAAAAGTGCACGCCCGATTTTTATGCCGTTCTAATTATTTTTAGAACACATAAAATGACTAACATTATGACAAATTTTAATAGAGTAAAGGGGAAGGGGCCATAACACTTGTATGGAAAGAGCTTGCATAAGGAAAGATGCCTGTAAGGTTAGGCGATAGCTTACCACCTTTACAGATTAGAGGGGGTGGAAGAGGAAAAGGGGAGTGAGGTCAAGATCCTGTAAGGCTAGACGGATGCCTAGCTCCTCTACAGGGGAAAGGGAGGTTCAGAAGGATTTTAAAGGGGAAGGGACCATAGGGCTAGCTGAAAGTCTAGCACCTCTATGGTGCAAGAAAGAGATAATAGAAAGAACCCGCGTGGCTAGGCGAAAGACTAGCTCCTCCACGGGGCAGAAAAGTTTCCTTATTAAGAGCAGCACATGTTCCAGGCAAATGCAAAATGGAAGGGCTGTGCCAGTACAGTCATCAAAGAACACCAGCATACCCAGAAACACACACTCTAAGCTAATGCCACTTAAGAAAAGCAAATAAATATTACATAATATATCCAATATTAGTTTCACGAAATATCCATACCCTCATTACCCACATCCTCTGGAATTTCTATTTTTCCGTACAAACTCTGTAATTTTGTTTTCTCTCGGACCCCCTCCCCTCCAGAATTTCATATTCCCTCTATAACAGGGTATGGATATTTTCTGGAACTATGGTACACATGCAGGTGGCTTCAGTGACTATCTAATACTTATTTATTGGACCAGCAATTTCTACATATCCATGTCTTTGTCCTTGGAGGTCGAGATCTCCCAATACATGACATATGATACCACTCCAGGCAAACATCACATCCTATTTGTTGTTGTTTGTCATTCAAGTCTCTGCAACAGCTTTTGCAATGCCAACTTTTTTCTTTTTTGACTCTGGAAACCAAAGACATCATTTTTTTCCAGCCTGAGTGTGTGAAATACTTTTTTATCCTGTATATGTTGATGTTATCATCAACAAGCTTGGTAGGTATTTTTTCCAAGGCAGGCTCAAGGTCTTCTTCTGTGATAAGTTTTTCCTCTACAAGAGCTTTTTGGATTACTTCTTTACTGGTTACCATTTGTAGTATGACTGCAAAAGGCAATATAGTAAAGAATGTACTTAATTGTCTCAATTGACCTTATATAATATTACATATTAACATCAAGCTTACACTCTTCCTTTTCAGTAGGTGATTTGTTGATGAACAAAGTTGGTTTCAACAGGCCCTGTTTTCCTCGCTTTGTTCTCTTTCTGGGCAGTCCAATTGCCGTGAGGTCAGCTCCTTTTGGCCTCCCACGCTTTCTCGTTATTGGGGGCATCTTAATTTCAGAGAAATCAACTGGGAAACAATAAATTAAAAAAAATTGGTGAATGGCATATAAACTAATAACACTATAAACATCAATTTGTGATATTGTTTGCCATACCTTTTTCTTTGGATGTGCATGCAGCATCAGATTTTACTTCTTCTATATTACCGTTCACCAGAGATTCAGTGGGAATAGTTGTAGCTTCAGTTGTGTCAAATTTGTTGGCATCATGAGGTGTGTCTCTTACATCTTGTGTGTTGTTTTTGTCAGTTTCTTCAAGTGTAGACAAGTTGTCCTCTCCTTTGTTTGTGTCCATCTCAGTTGTTCTCCTGTCACTCCAGGCTTCTATGAGGTCATTCAGTGCAGCAAGCTTGTCCTTAAAACCTTGTCCACATGCTTCACTGGCAATGGTTGCCAATTTCTGGGCCAGCAAAAAAGCTTTTCTATACTTCTCATGCTGGGAGAGTACCCTAGACCTGGTTTTCTTTTCTTCTATAACTGTTATTGAATCTTCAGGTGAAAAATCATTTTCTTGTGCAAAACTAACTTTTGCATCATCATGTTTGAAGATGCGATGGGTAGAAAGATAGTGACTTTTCAACCACCTCTTGTCGCACAGCTTGGGAAAATATAATGCCTCTCCAAGTTCTTTTCTTAAGGCAAATATATGCCTGCAAGGAAGTTTCATTGTCTTGAAAGTACGACATGTGCATCCGTCTGTGCTGACCTCTACAGCTCCTTCAGAGGTGTTCAATATATATAGATGCGGGTTGTTGCCAGGCTGTTTCCTAAATTTTCCCACCTTGTCCACAAGAGAGAGTTGATTTTTAACGAATGCAAAAGCAAAGGGTGTACATAAATCAAAGTACTCTTGCTCAGTGGTACAAAAACTTCCTAGATCTGCTGGACGTTTTTGAAATATAGATGCAGCTCTATGATCCCTTTCTATTCTTAACGATGAAATACAGTCCTGAAGAGCTTCATGGAAGTCAATGAGCCCAGAATTACGGTTTACAACAGATTTAAGTTTTTGGTTGATACACTCAAGACGATTGTTAGTATAATTCATGAAGTGTGGGTACTTGTTTTTTCCAAATTGTGTCCATTGTTCTCTTATGTCATGCCAGTTCTCATTAAAATAGCGTTTTACAGCAGTAAATTTCATGGACATTAGTTGCTGGTAGTTGCTGTTATATTCTTCCTCAGTTCGTGCATGGGCCATACACTGCAGGATTTCAAGGATTTGTGTCCGTTCGTCAGTTGATATGTTCATTTTCTCCGTTGTCACCTCTCTTTTAAAGCTTCGCATTGTATGAAAAAGACAGATCAAAAGACCAGCGCCAGGGAGTTCCTCCTTGAGCACTGTTCTTTCAGTCATGTCTTTATCTGCCATTATACATTTTATTTCCCCCCATGTTGTATTATGTTCCTTGAAAGACTTCATCATCTGGCGCACAGTTTCCTCTGACTCATCTGCTACCAGTGTGAGGGCAGCTATCTCACTTTCCCCATTTCCATCAACAACTAAGAATACATATAGTGGCATTCTCAGGTTATTGAGTTTGTAGGTTGCATCAACTAAAAATATCTCGGGATATGATTTAAACATGTTTTGCATCTGTTCATCCTGATAGAAGACACCTTTCAGGTTTTTTTCCTCATCGGTGTATACCTCCACTTTAGAACCTACAAAAAATCAATCCTTTTAGATTTTTATACCCCTACATATTTACTATCAGAAAGTAATGTCAGTGTCAACTTTTATGAAAAAAAGGAAAGCATATAATTTTAGGAGTTAAACATGTTTGTGAGGTGGTTAAAGGTCATATCTTTACTAACTTTTAACTCGTAATGTGTGGTAAGATCTCATACCTGGCACACTCTTCATTTTCTTGATCAGCTCTTCTAGTCCACCATTTGTTTTTTGTGTCATATTATGGATGTCTTTAAGTGTTACAACTTTTCCCGTTCCTTGGTTGATGTGTTGTTGGATTAACTTCTTGTTTGCCCTCATCTTTAACATTAGTTGTACCTCAGTTTTTGTGTCCTTATTTAGTCCTCTTTGCTTGGGAAGGTGCTTGAATAAATTCTTAAGAGGGAAAATTAAACAGAAATTACTTACTTACTTTTTGTTTTTCTGTTAAATATATGAGGAATCAGCTAAATGTCAGATCTCTTTCAAAAATTAGGTACTGCACTTACATGATTTTATTTATTGTTCCTACCTCATTTATTTCATGATTGTGTTTGTTGACAAATTCACGCACAACAAGTTTTTGGGCATCTCTTGATATGGTTACCTTTATCACAGCCTTACAACCCATTTGGAATGTGCTTTGAATAAAGAAAAGCAACAAGAAATAAATTTGCTGCTGAAGAAAATTCAGGGGAGCAACACATGTAAATAGGGTGAGCAGCTGAAATAATGTAGTTTTATTGCAATTATAGGTTTTTTGTTCTTTTTTGTGACAATTTGTTATCAAGATGCAATTGTGTTATCTTCAGGCTCCAAGTTATTAACACACACTGCTGGCCTACCTTTGGTTTGGTCTCTTTCCCTTTGAGGTGGTTTTAAATTGTTTTCCTCCATGAACACAGGCAAAGGTAATTTCGCTATATGTCAAATTGGGATTGGGTTTTTTCTTTGTACATCTCTTAATATATGCTTTAAGGCTTCTTGAGTTGCGCCTATACAAACTAACAAAGTTTTTCTTTTCAAAGATCTGAATGGCATCTTCCAGTTCCTCATACGAATCGAATTCCCTTCCAATAGTTATACCAGTTCCATCATCATGCTTTTCACTACAATCATCATCTTCATGACCTCCATCATCTTCAGGCTTGTCATCATCACCATCAACTTGACCACCATCATGCTTGTTATTGTCATCAGGCTTGTCATCATCACCATCAACTTGACCACCATCATGCTTGTTATTGTCACCATCAGGTTTCGTATCATCGCCATCATCATGCATATCATTTGGTTTGTTGATATCAGTTATCAAATCATCATCACTGATGTTGGAATCAACAGTTTTACTCTGCTGCTCATGATCTAAGTGGCTCTCATTAATATTACCATGTGGAGACAAGGTAAAGCCTAGGAGGCTTAAATCAATGTGCTTTCTCAAAAGCCAATGAATTAGCACTCGACGTAAATAACTAGAATGCATTGATGGCTTTAAAAGCCATTTCACAGAACAAGGTAGGCTAGAGGTTTGGCTTAGAAATCCACTTGTCCATAGAGTAGGTAAGACAGAGCATATTGCTGCCATAACTACTACAATAACACCACATACTGATGAGCAGCTCTGAAGTGGAATGTTAGGCAAACAGCTACCAACACAGTGGTGGATTCCAGTTGCACTCCTCGGGTTTGACTTGTGTGCAACAAATCTTCCCTGTGCTGGTAACTTCTTCTTGGATGACATTGCACGTACCATTGGATTTACAATATCAGCGAGGTCTTCAGGGGTTGCCCAACCAAGTGTATCAATGTAGTGCCACTTATTTGAAAGAGTGTCAATATACAACAAAGACCAATGGCATCCACGCATGTTATGCTTACTGACATACGTCTTACCATCTTTAACAGCAACATTTACAATTAATGTGATAAACTGCATTCCTTTTCCTCCAAGCAATTTCAAATCTTTTTCTTTCAATCCCACAAGATTGTTCAGAATATAGGTTTTAGTATAATTACCATTGGCTTTACTAAGGTTAAGGAGGTCAGCATAAGCTTGTATTAATGACAGTGATAACCAATTGTCACCAGTCAGTGTTACTAAATCAGAGGTCAACACTGATTTGTTGATCACCACTTTTCCATCATTGTTTTGGAATATCAGATCAGCAAACTCACTTGTGCCTTCGGGAGGAGAGCAATTTGTATTGGGAGGGGTTACCATTTTCTCTAACCACTTCTTTTCTGACTTAACTGCGCCTGCAATCTCTTTTAGTTCATGGATTTTGAGTAATATCTCTACCCTTTGTTTGTCATAAGTACCAAGAGAACAGGAAATTGCATTTAATTCTTTTCTTTTTTGAAAGGTTTGCAACATTATTTGGCAATCAGTTTGGCATGGTATAAAATGTGTTGTCCCAAGGTCTGTTAAAACCTTAGGCATTTTTGAATGAAATGTTTGTGCTCCAGTACTGCCAGTCAAAGGGAATGCAATTTCAGACAGTAGACCTCTGTTTACTTTATGAAACCTGTTTTTGATGATGATATCCTGAAAAAAGATTATACTACAGTAACTTATGCTGTTTAAATGATCTTTATGATCCCTATAACAATTAAAACTGTGAAATGCATTCATTTATCAGCCATTTATGCAATCATTCAGTCAGTGATTGAATTTAGTGATTCAGTGATTCACAGTCAGTAATTCATTCTTTTATTAAATACATAGTTTATCCATCCATCCAATCACGTTATTCATTCATTGAAACTTAAAATTTGATATTTAAAAGGCTTTGTATACTTTGTACAGTCAAGATTTTTGAGGTTATATTAGTTGTGTATGCAGATTATTCAGAGGTACTACAACTGCTATAGCTACTTGCAATCCACAAATATGCACTGGCCTCTACTGATGACCTTCATTGACACTAATTCATTACTTCATTTAACAATAACAAAACACAATATCACTTGTATCCAAGGTTTACAAGTTTACCTGCAATATTGGATCAGGTTCTCTTTGGACCCTAGTGAAATTCCCTAAGGAATAATGAAAATTTGTAAGCTGCAAATGCAGATAAGCTATGACAGAAAAAGCACAAGTAATAAATACCTCTAGTCCTTCTCATGGCTTGAATGAGTAATGGTTTGAAGTAGTAATATTGTTGTAAATAAAAGGAACCAAAAGTTATTCCACAATCCACGTAGCTGCAAGAAGTTGTACGAAGTTTCCCGCGAATTTTTCTTGGTACCCAGGATCACGCCGAAAATTCCGTCACGCAATATGACACACGCAGATGTACATGAATTAGAAATTCGAAATTCGAAATCCGTACAATAATTCTGGATCGCTAATATCACTTAAAAAGGTAAGATAAATTCAGGTACAGAAAGACTTGTACTTGAATAGGATAAAAATGTACAAAACGTGGCTGCAGTACGAATAGCGTGCGTGACTTATTCGTACGGACATGGAGTTTTCCTCTGCAAATCGAGCCCAAATGGGACCAGAACATTCAGAAACAATTTTCGTAGTGTCTAAAAAGTATTGAGAAAAAGTTTGACTGCACAGAATTTAGGCCGCTTTGAGTTTAGACAAGGTTTTTAAATGCTGCCGTACGAATAGCGTGCGTGACTTATTCGTACGGACATGGAGTTTTCCTCTGCAAATCGAGCCCAAATGGGACCAGAACATTCAGAAACAATTTTCGTAGTGTCTAAAAAGTATTGAGAAAAAGTTTGACTGCACAGAATTTAGGCCGCTTTGAGTTTAGACAAGGTTTTTAAATGCTGCCGTACGAATAGCGTGCGTGACTTATTCGTACGGACATGGAGTTTTCCTCTGCAAATCGAGCCCAAATGGGACCAGAACATTCAGAAACAATTTTCGTAGTGTCTAAAAAGTATTGAGAAAAAGTTTGACTGCACAGAATTTAGGCCGCTTTGAGTTTAGACAAGGTTTTTAAATGCTGCCGTACGAATAGCGTGCGTGACTTATTCGTACGGACATGGAGTTTTCCTCTGCAAATCGAGCCCAAATGGGACCAAAACATTCAGAAACAATTTTCGTAGTGTCTAAAAAGTATTGAGAAACAGTTTGACTGCACAGAATTTAGGCCTCTTTGAGTTTAGACATGGTTTTTAAATGCTGCCGTATGAATAGCGTGCGTGACTTATTCGTACGGAGGGTTTTTTTCCTTCTAATTACGAGCCGAAATGCGAATAAATCGTCTATAAAAACATGCCTTTATTCGTTCATGGAAATAATTCGATAACAAAAACTAAAAATGGCAAATCTACCGTTAATTAAATAAGATAGTGTCATTGCTAGTTAGTGACCTTCACTGTCTTCGAATCGGTGAAATTTTTCTAAGTGTCGCTTTTCGTCTTGGTGTACTCTGTGCTCGGCTAAATCTACACGATAAAATCTCGAGCGTTGAAGCTTTCTCAAATTGTTACCTACTTTTAAACAAAGTTATGATAGTTTAAAATCGGTATCTTAAATAATTGCTTTAAATTATCGAAATATTTGAATGTCCGTACGAATAGAAATTACAAGTCGCCGTACGGTTACCGTATGAATAGCCACTGCGTTTTAGAAAAAAGTAATTACAAACTAAAAGTAATCGATCATTCGGATATGAAATCTCACGAAATAGTGAACTCCACATGCTAATTAGTCAATTGGTAGCTCAATATTTTGCTACATGTATCGAAAACTGAATTTCAGTCACCTCTCGGCTGTCGCTTCTTGGAGCGACTTTCCTATTATGAGAGTGCGTGAGCTCCCGTAAGCTTGCCTGTTAAATTATAGAAATTGAAATTAATGTAAGCTTCGAGAAACACCCGTTGTCGGGTCTTTCGAGAAACCGGCGGCCCCCAGGCTAGATATAACTGTCTTAGTCTTCCATCCATCTATCTATATGCAATTTAATATATTTAATAATTTTACCATCCTGAAATTACAGGTCTTTTGACAGTTTACATTACAAGCATCGGTAAGCCTGCGGGACGTCGTTTGATGGATGGAGAAGACAGTAGATCCACCAAACAATTCAGCTGGCAATTCAGCTTCAATTTTCTAGTAGTTTTTGACCACAAAAGTGACAATTTTACTATGCTATGATAAAACTTAAAAGTAAACGATCCTCTCATATGAAATACTTGTATTATAACTCAGTTTTTAACAGTTTCTTTTCACCATTACATCGGTCAGTCATTGGCGAACTATCGTACTACTGCTGCAATGAGTTACATTATGCATTCATGGCTGAGAGAACGGAAACGCTTCTCTATTTCAGTACTTATTGATAATACCAATTTTCCTTTTCATTGTTTTATATTATACATTCTCTTGAAGAGTACCGTTAATTATATGCGTAACTTTTTAGATATGAATTAATAATTGTTGAACAGCCTTTACTTTGTTGTGACAAGCTGGTTTTGGAAAACACAATTTCAGTTTAAGAGAGGCTATGATTGTCACGCCAATCAGTAAATGCGCCAGAAGGGACCGAATTTCCCGAAGAGCCCGAATGGCTAAGAGGGACAACACACAATACCACTGAAAAATACTTTAGTGCGTGGGCAGGAAGACATATTTAGAGCACAACGAATTTCCTATTCCGTTTGGTGAAAGCAGCTGCATTGTCAACCCAGCATGCGTTCAAACATCATCGACAGGTTTAAATCCGAACACGTGACCTCCACCAATTGTGATTGGTCGCGACTGTTAGTGGGCGCTGTCTTCAGAGGTGGGCATTCGTTTATCGCTATAACGATTTTGAAGTGCATTATTCACTCTCATTCGCTCAACAAGGCAGAAAGTGTCAAGAGTGTTAACTTCATCTTTCAGAGTTATTCCAGTCATGGCCGCCATATCGAACTCCGTCTCTCTAATCATTGGGGTTGTGGTTTTGGGATTCATTACACAAGGTAACAGGATATTAATGTTTGTTTTGTGGAAATGGTACTGAATCGATCACAACATGTAAACGAAACCAACAAATCTCTAAAACTCTTTTACAGTTGTTGATTTTCACATTTTAAAAGCCAAAATGGTTCTGAATCGATCATGCACGACACAAACGAAAAAACAACAAATCTTTAAAACTCTTTTATAGTTGTTGATTTTCAAATTTTCAAATGGAAATCGTCCTGAGTCGATCAAGACACATAAACGAAAACAACAAATCTTAAAACTCTTGTGCAGTTGTTGATTTTCAAAGTTTCAAAGCGAAACTTTAAGAGCTTGAAAAACTTGGTTCCAAGACTGCAATACTGATTTTGCACTGCGTTTGGTAGTTACCCAAAGTAGAACAACAACGCGAAGATTTCGATATTGTTCGTTCGTTTCGACTCAGCTATAGGCCAGACTATAGGCGTCGGCGAAACCAGATGTTTCGTGTTCTTTACAAATTCCTTTTCTTAAGAAGTTCTTTGAGAGCAACTGGAAAAACAAGCAGATATGTTGTATCAATATTAATTTGATGAGCTCTTTAAGGGTTAGTCTTCCATGAAAATTTCTTGCAGTTACGCAAGTTGAGATATAGTTTACCTATTACGATATCTAAACATGCACGAAAACACTTGCTCACATCGGTCGCAAATGCATGGGAAGGCGTTCCAACAACACGTTGGATGTTTTTGGCCAAACTTTTTATCGCTTACGTATGCTGAACTAGAGCAGTGTCTTGGGTTTTCAACGTATATTTATATTTGGAATACGAGCTTGAATTCGTCGAAAAAGAGTTTGCCGAAGACATAATCCTCAGAAAAATTGGACTCAAAGATGTATTTTGTGTTTCAATTCAAAGTTTTGACGTTTTTAAGGCATGCAATTTTGTTACTTTTTCAAGAAAATATCAAAACACTGGAATTCAACAAATAATATGATAATAATAAACCACGGAGAAAACAAAACAGAAAAATGATATACTAATTTGATATTCTTGGAGAGGTGTTTACAATAGTGCATATGTTTTCAAGGTACACCAACATACACGACCAATCAAGAAGCGAAAAATACGAACCCATGCTGTTTTGTGCTTGTAAATTATCATATACTGAGGCAAAATTCATCATAATTTAGGGTAGCAGCAGGAAAGCAGAATCTTGGGTCAACGTAACAAAATATAGTTCGAGTTATTAGATGACAAGTCCCAGAAAAATGTAGCTCAGTAACTGAAGTTTTACCAGAAAGACGGGTGAAGATGCATAATTAGATGACTATGCATAAGAGCTGATTAATTCAAATTTGATTTCTTTTTTCGTCTCCAGCTGTGCTACACAAATCACATCTTATCTTAAGGCGCTGTTACACGTTGAAACCTTTCTTTGAAACTTGCCTCAATCGCCGTTGCGAGACAAGCGTCACAACCGCATTGCACCGTGTAACATGGTCATTCAGGCGAAACTTTCCCCGGGTCGGTTTCACGAGACGGTTTCATGAAAAGTAGAACTGCTTTCTACTACTGCAACAAAAACTTGTGTGGCGAACAAGTTTCAGGATGAAATTTCAGCGTGTAACACCCCTTATGAAACTTGTCTCGCATCGGCGGTCGACACAAGTTTCAGATAAAAGTTTCAGCGTGTAACAGCGCCTTTAGATTCTAGTTGCTGCGTTAGTAAAGTCTTCAAACGGTCCTTAATTTGATAATGAATTCGAAATTTGAGTTTTTCCAAAAAGTCCGCAACCCTAATATATATTGTTATTTTGGCTGAATGAGACGATTTGCAACGACGATTTAATTTTCGCGCAATGTTAAGCTCATGCCATGTACTTTACAAGCTTATTCCTTCCAATGAAGGCAAGGGCACCACAACAGCTTTGACAGCCAATTACTGTGGGCCCAGTGTTTTAATACAGACCACACACACCGGCAACTTCATGGCCTACTCTCCCCGAATAGTGGTGTGGGTTCTTTAACGTCCCTCCAATGCAAGGGTAATGTGTAGTGGTTTTAGAGAGACAGGGCCTACGGTTTAACGTCCTTATCCGAGAAGACGTGAAGGTCTAACCATATGCAGATGTAATTACAAAGGCAGCACCTTCTCCTCCATTTTCGACCCTGAGTGTTGGGGATCGATCCCCGAGAAGGCACGAGAAACCGACGCTCAACCAACGAGCCAACCCGGAGGCGGCGGTTAATACCACATGGGACGATTTTTAGCCAAATTTTTGTTTCGGCAACACGTTGCAGTTTTTGGGGTTGAAGTCAAAAACAGTTGCAACGCAAAATAACGATTTTTATCCCAAATTGCAATAGCGTTGCGCGGAAAATCGTCGCCGCAAACAGTCAGCTCGTGTAGCATCAGCTTTAGATTCGATGGCCTTTGTTTTCCGACTGCATTTTCAGTTTACGATTAACAGAATTTTCCATCCCTTCTTTGAGAAGATCAGAATAACATCATCATTTATAAGCTTTCATCGTTTATAATCTTTAGTTATATCTTCTGGAATGACTCACGGAGAACGAAAATATAGTCGACGAAAAAACCGAACGCTGCCGTATTGCCGCACTTTTGTTACTCTCACAAGAATTAGTCTATCGTACTTGATAAAGTGCTTGCACTAAACACATGAAACAAATAGTACTTATTATAGTACTAAATAACACTAATTAAACAACAGAAAACAAAGACTTTCGTGGTGGAAGTGCTATAGTTAAAAAATGAGCACAAATTTTTGGGACACTTTGATATTTACATTCCCTTCTACTTCAGTAGCCTTCACTACCCTTTTTAAATATTAAATTTTTAGATATTAAAATATCTTTTTGCACCAACTGATTTTTACTGATGCTATACATTTTCTTGTAGAAGCTGGCGCTAGTGGTAATGTTAGCATCGCGGTCCCGAAGAACAGAATGCTTCAAGGTTCCACTCAAGGAAAGAAATGCATGGTTTTGAAATGGGAAGGAGTATGTGACCCTGTTGACGACTGTAAAGCTAAAATTGAAGTTAAAATGTCAAAGGGATCAACTGAAGGTTCTCCCACCAATGTAAAGCTGTTCCATCCATATACGTACGGCTCTGCCAACAATTCCCAAGCCGTGTGCTTTCGTGATGGCAATGAGGCTGATTCCTGCTGCAATGATATCACTTCTGGACTGTCATCTGGCAACACAATAAACTTCGCTGACAATGAAAAAGTTAACTTTACCATTTCTATTTGTCATCGGGATAACAATTTCACGGATTGTATTTCTGTGAGCAGTACCTTTCTCTTGCCTGGTAAGTACTCAAAAAAATTCTTATTCTTTCTCTCTTTTAATTCTTTCTTCTCTACTCTTCCACCCACCCTGCATTCTCAAGTAGGATCATATTCCATCCTGTAGATTTTTATCTCTTTTTATTTCCTAGTATTTAATTTTTTCCACATTTATAAATTAGGTTTGAAAATCCACAACCATTTCGCATAGTGTTTTAATTTAGCTAAAGTTCGCTTTTGCATCTTCTCATTATCATGCACATGCACATCTAACAGTTATTTTCTCCTACATGTCATATACAAAAATCTTGGACAACACTATTAGTGTAAACTTTTCGTGGTTTATTATAGAAATGAGTGACATTTTTTTGTGTTATCACACTTTGTTATTCCCACGTTATTTAGAATTTAAGTACATATTTTGTTATCTAATAGGGAAGGATGCCTGCCTCAATAAACCTTGTGGAGCTAAAGGAACCTGCAACAATTACATGACGGCTGATTTTTACAACTGTACCTGCGACACTGATTGGATTGGTACTAACTGCACAAGTAAGATGATGATTTTGTTACTGGCTTAATTGAGTTTTGATATTGTAGCTAGCCTGTGTAGCCGGCTTTAAAGGGAAGGGAAGGGAGGGTGAGGAAGGGGAAAGGGAGAGGGAGGGAAGGGAATGGGAGGGGAGAGGAGAGAAGAGGAAGAGCTCTACCTTCCTTTCCCTCGTCCTCAGTCCCTTTCATCTTCCCTTATAAGCAGCTATGCAGACTATGATATTTGTTTTGTATTTTCTTTTGATTCTGATAGCTGATGCATATGGTAGGGCGAGAGGCCGAGGCAGAGGGGAGGGAGGGGAGGGATTAAGTTTATTGAAGTAGAGGGGAGGGAGAGAGGGGAGGGGAGGGAGGGGAGGGATTAAGTTTATTGAAGTATTTATCTGCTTGTAAGAAGCGTAAGATAAAACGAGCAAGCACACCCTAGCTCAGAAATTAAATTCAATGAACGTTACTCAGATTTCATTATTCGTGAAAATAAACCATGTTATATTCTGTTTCTTTGTTCTCTTGTAGTTTGTTTTAGTTACCTTACAGCTGGGTGTTAATAGATTTTACTACGTATGCCATGTGTATTTTCATTAATTCTGATCAAAGTGAGATTAAGGGATACAATATCAATATTTTCTCTATAATAAGGGCTAAATTATTGTTTCTCTTTTTCTTCCAGTTCCCAAGGATTTCGATCGTTTTGCTGGGAAGTGCCTGAAGGAGTCTGCTGCAACTGAAACACTGGAAAACAAGACTATTGAAGACTGCGTCTCAAAATGCAGAGAATTGAAAAGTGACAAGTAAGGGGGTGTTAACATGACACTAGGATCATCCTAGCAGGCGAATCATCCTACCTGCTATACATTTGCTGCATTCTGTTTAGTAGGATGATCCTAGTACCCGAAGTGAAGACACAAATTTCCATGTAAACAGAATGCAGTAAATGTATAGCAGGTATAGGATGATTCGCCTGCTAGGATGATCCTACTGCTATGTAGACACTCGCTAAGTAACCTTTAACGCGTGCTTCACAAAACATATTACACAAATAAGTTATTTTGGGCATACAGTTCAGTTCAAATCGAAAAAAGATACAAGAATTGTGCTTCTCCTCGCGAAAGATTGTGCATTATATATCGAACTGTACATTAACGCCATCTTCACAATCATCTAAAAAGTACCTGAGGCTTACCTAGTGGGAGTGGCAACAATTGATTTGTACCCCTAAAAGGTACCAATTCAAAAACAAAAAAATTGAAAAAATCCAAAAAATATAAATTACTCTATCGATGTGCTCAAGAGGTACAAGTCAGATCATTAAAATCGTGCCAGTAACGCTTATTTTAGGTATTTTATTTAGCGAAAAAACACCCTAAAAGGTACCAGCTAAGTCCCTGGTAGTCCACTAAAGTTTGAGACACCCTAAAAGGTACCAGATCACTGATTTTGACCACTAAAAGGTTCGACTAGCATCCTCGCCCATTTCCGATCGGAGTCCTCTCCTCCCCTGGCTACACACTCATGGTATTAAACAAAAAATCTACTCAAAGCATATCACTCTCTTTGAAATGATGATTTACTCTTGGTTTTCTTTTTCAGGTGTAAGTCACTTGAGTTCACCGGCAAAATCACTAGTACAGCGAGCAAAGGCAAATGTACCCTAAAGGCTAAAAATAATGAAACGAGCGTACTGGAAGATTGTGCGTCCGACTACTTCCAACTTAGATCCAAAGTGGTAGTATCAGAAAATCAAGGGAATAGCATCACTGCTCTCTTTGTATCGTGCTACATTGTGTTGGCATTTATTTCTCGCTATTACCTAATGGAGTAAAGGCAAATAAAGGTGCTGCTACATGGTGCAATTTTTTCTAGCTGCAACTCGTCTTGCGATAGCCTTGTCAAAGGCCTACTCTGCGCCCTAAAATCGCAGTAGCTTTGAGCAACTTAAGGCGACGTTAGGCGTTTTAAGCAAAAATTGGCCAAAAAAGTCGATATGAATTAAGGCGACTTTGCGCGACTTAACTCGTCTTTAGGGCCGGAGTAGGCCTAGGGGTCGTAGGTTCCGGAGCTGCTTGTACTCTGAGTCATGGTGATTTAAGAAAAAATTGGCCAAATTGTCAACAGGACTTAAGGCAACTTTGTGCGATTTCAGGCGACTTTGTGCGACTTAAGACGACCTTTGGGCCCGGAGTAGCCCTTTGCCAAACAAGTTGTACGAACCACTGCAACGTGTAACATCCTGCGTCGCTCAAAATCATTGCGGAAAGACGACAGCAGCAGTGTCGACGTTGCAGCATGTAACACCTTTGCAATGGTTCGTGCAACTTGTACTGCTACGTACGCCACTGTGAGATAAGTTGCAGGAAACATTGTACTATGTAACAGCACTTTAAGTCATGTTGCATTCCAATGAGAACGTAGATTAGGATAATCGTAGTTAGGATTAGTCTTTCGTGTACCAACTTTCAGTGGCCCTGTTCACACTACAGCATTAGATCGATCTAATATCGATCCAGTCTAGTACATCGCTTCAAGCTGGATCAAACTCAGATCGATCTAGAACTGTAGTGTGAACAGGGCCAGTGACTTTTCTCTTGCAATGATTTTAAACGTTTCAAATCTTTCCCGAGTTTTAGCAACTAGCTTCAGTGGCATTTCGGTCGCTTTGATTCGTACCAACAACTTTTATACCTCTTCCTCTTACAATCAAATGATACTTTTTTTTTCAACTTAACTAAAAGACTTAATGTCTAATTTCAGTACAGGTTGCTGCAAATGAGTTCGCTTTGGTTCTCGTTTGAGCGAGGGGGCCTGTCTACACCCATGCGTATTCGAAAGGCATCGTTTTTCTAAAACACCAAGTGCTTCGCGTTTATACTGACTGACATTTTTGGTGTGTTCCTGTACGCCTATTTACCACTAAAGCCATACATCACTTGCGTATACATCCACAAACGGTACATTTCTCTCTTTGAATTGTATATAACTGACGCAAGCTACAAAGGCTCTAGGTTTATTGCCCTTCACACTATAAACGCTACGGTTGAGTTTTCAAATGTCTTCACTTTGGAGAACGTTTTCGGATAAATGCGTTCTTCACACGAAAATACCAAGAACCGCTTTAGTTTGGACGCAAAGCCAGCATTTTTAATGCGCTTTTATACTGAAATGCCTTTGATGTGGAAGTAGCCTACGTCACTTCCGGAAGTATTTTTCCGGATGTGACGTAGCTAGTGTGGAAAGGACTTATACTGAAATTGGACGATTTCTGAGGGGGCGTAAGGGAGGTTTGAAAACCGAAAATTCGCTACGGAAATTAAATTGAGAAAATATCGCAACAAAAATCGTCAAAATCCCAAAACCGAATACTGCGTTCGGCATCCGAAGTCCAACACCGTAAAACCGCAGTAAAAATTTGAAATTATGGGAATACCGAGCGAAAAATGGCTCGATACCGCATCACCGCAAACCCTTACGCCCTCATTTCTAACTCTTGTAACTTTTGTGAAATTTAATTTTATAATTCTTTGTTAGAAAAGCAAACAGACCGACAGACAGATAGACGGACAGACGGACCAAAAGAATTTTAGTCACTTAGATAATGTTGGTGCACTAATATTTAGTGGGTTTTGTTATTATCGATATTAACCAAATCTTTATGACAGTTTACAGTATAAGTGTATACTGGATTCGTTCACAAAATTTATAGCATTTTACTTGCAACAGTATGACTGTGAATCTTTTGATTGGCACATTGGTAGCACTATATATACCATATACACCTATTTCAAAAAACGTTGTCGCTTTAAGTCCACAGTGTACACTCCAAGACTGCAAAGGATCTTGGTAGTTTTCTAGTAATTAATGTAATCATAGCATGTTTTGGTTGCATAAAACATGAATACAAAAGGCTTAATTTGTCATAAGCTTGCTGGAATGCTTAAAATGCTTACCAAAGAAACATCACACAAGGAAAGACAATAGTGAATAGATCAATTAAAAGAAAACCTGCCAATATCCTTTGTAGTCTTGGAGTGTACACTGTGGACTTGTTGCGACAGCGTTTTTTGGAAGGCGTATATGTATACTCTTTTTCACTGAGAGCAATCAGTTCTAGTTATTAAAATGTAGACAGTGTTCTCCAATGTAATGAAATCTCTTCCAAGAGACCATAATACTAAGAGAGCGAAACTGGTATTGATGTCTGCGCAATGTGTTTGGCGCTTAACGCTATTTTTAGTAACAGGAAGCTGACGCCATTGCGCGCGCACACGATAAAATTTCACTGCCGGAGGAGAAACGGTTCGTATCGGCGTGTGCGCAAAAACCAAATTTCATAGTTTTAAAGTCTTGCGCGCGATACTGCGTCAATTTCCAAACTGAAACCAGTTAGAAGAGCCCACAGTCTTAGCGTAAAGGTTTCCAGCAACTATTGAGAACTGAGAGAATAAAAAGAATGCTGTGAAAGTTGTCTTGGATCAAGGTTGTCTGTTTCCAACATGCCTTCAGCCCGGGGGGAACTCCATTGTAAAAAGGTCGGGTATGCTCATCGTATCTCTTGGGGGGGAAAAGCGATTTGGTATCTTTTAGGGTGTTAAAATTGAAATTTAGAGTTTTAGCATTTCCTGGTATCTTTTGAGGTATCAAAAAAGCCAATCCCTTTTCGTATTTTATGATTGTGCATAAGGAGTTTAGGATCTTTAAAAATATACTCTGAATAATACTCAAAGAAACTTTTAAACAGTTTATGTATTTGTGTGGTACCTCTTAGGGTTAAAAATCGTCCAGCCACGCCCTTCTTAAAAGACTTCCGGTATCTTTTAGGGGTATTATTGAACATTTTCGACAAGCATACCCGATCCTTTTACAAGGGAGTCCCTCCAGGGGACTTCAGCGGAAAAGCGTTCGATTTAAGGAGTTGTCAACTAGGGAAAAAGGCAGTCATATTTACTTTATAAACAAAAATAGTCAAAGCAGGATTAGATACGGATAGAAATATGATTAACAAACATCTAAAAAATGCATGTTTTTCAACTTAATTAAAACCTTGCACTCAAAAAAGGTCGTTGTTGTTGCTGTTGTTGTTGTTGTTGTTGTCGTGAATTATGAGATTCATCACTCCAGCAATTCCTATCACATCCGTTGCAATTGTCGGTTTAGAGCTCCTGCTCTTCTAGCCTCTCTCTCTCTCTCTCTCTCTCTCTCTCTCTCTCTCTCTCTCTCTCTCTCTCTCTCTCTCTCTCTCTCTTTGTCTCCCTATCTAAACGTGTAGGACAATATACTTGTTTGTTGGTTGGTTTTATCGTAATTGTTCATCGAATTGACGCGCCTTTGCTCAGTTTTGGCGCACTCGCTACGCTCTCGCGCGAAGGAAACACCATGATACAGTTTGTTTTAGCTCCTCAGAATTTTATGGCTTGCTGAAGCCCTGCGAGGTTACTTTAGAAGGTGTACTTAAGGAAATTACGCCCCCTCCGTGTTTTGTTAATTAAATGGTGCCCCCCTTTTCAAAAGGTCTAGATCCGCCGCTGCTTCATCATTTCATTGTTTTGTATTTTGTTTCTTATTCTGTTTTCTTTTGTGTGTGTTAATGAAGTTTTGTAGTTGTCTAGACTAATAAAAAATTTTGTCAAGAAAAAAAACATTTAGCGGAAAACAAGAGACCATGATACTAAGAGAGCGAAACTCAGTATTGATGTCTGTTCGATGGTCGTGGCACGTGGCGGCTATGACTATTTTTAGTAACTTTGCCATCGCGCGCGCAAGGCTCTCAAACTACAAAGTAGACAAAATATGATTGCCAAAAGCAAACGGTCCCGTCCGCGCGCACGTCAAAAATCAAATTCTATTGTTCGAGAGCTTTGATTTTCTGTTACCTTGAAAGAACTGAAATGACTATTTAGTTAGTGTTAGTCGATAAAGAACTGTTGGTTTAAAGTCTATTACAATAAGTTTGCATACGTTTTCACAGGTGGGAAAACCACTCTACTACTGTT